>JAPTYQ010003647.1:0-12019 GCA_029814465.1 Ostorhinchus cyanosoma | reverse complement strand
AAAACAACAAACACATAAACAACCAACAGGAAAACAACAAACACATAAACAACCAAAAGAAAAACAACAAACACATAAACAACCAACAGGAAAACAACAAACATAAACAACCAAAAGAAAAACAACAAAGACATAAATAACCAAAAGAAAAACAACAAACACATAAACAACCAACAGGAAAACAACAAACACATAAACAACCAAAAGAAAAACAACAAACACATAAACAACAGACACATAAACTACCAACGAGAAAACAACAAACACATAAACAAGATACAGGTAAACAACAGACATAAACAACACTCAACTTCTCTACAAAGAACTTGAATCTCAGGTGACATTTGACTATACTATAAATACTTTTTGCCACTTAGTCCACATTAGACCCCGTCCAGATCTAAACCCACAACAGGTGATCTATCATCTCTAGTCTGGACTAGATTATCACTTCCAGTTTATGACTTGATATATTTTTATACCCCATATTTTCCAAGTGTGATCAGGTTCAGGCTGAAAACCCCTACATTTAGACTGGACCATGTCGACCAGTTTAATTCCACTGATATTACCAGTACCGTGGAGCTGGTTCCGGGTTTTATTCATGTGAATACAACTGTCCTTCACACATTCTCAACAGATTTTACAAAAAGTGAAACTTTAATAAATAAATAAATAAATAATACCACCAACAGGTAAATCACTACTCTTAAGAACAAAGTCTTAACACCCTTTTTCTTTTTTTTAAAATTTTTTTTACCGTGGACATCTAATTTTAACATTTTACTAAATTGATCAACATTGACATGCAGCGTCTTCAGATGCTAAATGTACCTTTAGCTCAAAGCATGCTAAGCTACTAGCTAACGTTATCATCATTAAATGATAGCTTCTTCGGTGTTTATTGTCTTTAAATCCCGCGGAATGTGACCGTTAACATTACCTGGATGATAGAGTGCGATGTCAAATAGCTCCGTAGTCTCTAATCCTTTGAAATTCCTGTTAAATGTCAGGGTCTTCGTGTCCGTTTGTTGTTTTTGTTTTGTCACTTCGGGGAAGGAAGCGGTTGTAGACGAACAGAGGTGTCACTCGGACCAAATTTTACGATCCCGTTAAGGTTAAGCCTGCAGTATGCGTCATGCATCAGGTCCGGTCTCTCGGTCAACAGGAGATGTCTCGCCTCATAGATTATCTCTGAACTACGGCCCCGTAGGAGGGTCAATTTTAACAGAAAGGACACGAGAAATAAATAAATAAAAAACAAACAAAAAACTATATTAGATATTAATACATTTTTTAAAATTAAAAATAATTTAAATACACAAAAAAAGTTATATACTTTTTAAAGCATGTGCACATTCATAAAAATTTTGAATTGAATGTTTTAAAAATATATATCAAATTACTTCTAATCAAACAACTTAACCTCTAAAATGTTACAGGAGAATAGCTGGAAAATAAATGAAAATTGTGTATTACATTAAACACACACAAATATTTAAACTATATTAACGTCAACTATAAAACAAATAACTATAAAACAAGCCTTTTTAATTTGATGCTTTATTTGATTTGATGAGGAATTTTGTAAATATTTGAATAGAACTGTTAGATTAAAAAAATACAAATATAAATTATTTAATCTCATAACAGTATTTCAACTAAACTGTATAAGTTGATTCCTTTTACAGGTTTTTTTTATATACAGTAAATTTTAAGGGATCTTCACTCATGATAAGCTGCTACAAACTCACAAACATTCAATTTAAGTCTTAAACCAAACAAGAAATTAATGTTAGAATAAAACACAAAAACAGACATCAATATTCATCCCATTTTAGTTGAAAACCAGGTCCAGATGAACAGAGGAGGGTTTAGTTGACACTCAATGTTGTATTTCCAACAGGGACAAAAATAAAATATCTATTCACCGAGAAAAAAAATCCCCTGTGTGATGTGAGAAAAAGTGATGGTTTCTACTCTACATGTTGGTGATTCAACCGGGTTAAAGCTGCAGAAAAAACCTCACCCATAACACTGTTGGACAAGAAGGTGTTTGGTGTCGATATCAGAGGGTTGAAGTGCGTTGATATCTGGTGACATCTAGTGGTGACGTTGAAGATTAAACTGGATATGATCACTGTTTGGTTTGTCTTTGTAATTCAAAGACAGGAATGAACTATAAGAGCAGATGTCACCTGATCAGGAGGAGGAGGAGGAGGAGGAGGAGGAGGAGGGTCTGTTCTGAGTGTGTGTAGAATGATGTGCTTCATGTGATTATATACTGCTGAAAGCAGAATTCTGAATATTAGGTCTCATTTGGATGTTTATGTGAATGTTGGATTCATGCACTCAGAGAGCTCAGAGCGCGGGACCCCCCGCCCCCCATCACCACCAAAATTTAATAATTGTCTCCTTGTGCCAGTATCAACATTTCGTGAAAATTTCATCAACATCCGTCCATAACTTTTCCAGTTATCTCGCTAACAGACAAACAAACAAACCCGATGTAAACATAACCTCCACTGCCACTAACAACTAATTTTCTAACGACTAATCTTTCCACTATTTTTCAATTAGTCAACTGATCTATACGACTAATTAAAAAAAAACATCAAGTCTCTCTCTCATATGGTCGGCTCAAGGCGCGAATGCTGACATGGATTTCCCTGCCACCGTGGCGTACCCCTGCCGCCGTGGCGTACCCCTGCCGCCGTGGCGTACCCCTGCCATCATTCCACAGGCAGGAAGCTGCTTGCTTGTCTCTGGCAGCGGTCACAGTGAGATCCCGTTCGTACTATATTTGAGAAAGAAGGAAGACTAAAAATAAACAGGCGGTCAATAGAAAAACGACAGGGCCACAAAAAAAAAATACTGTCGACTAATTTTCGTGGTCATTTAAGTCGACTAATTGCGGCAGCTTGATTGTTAATGACATTTTTAGCAGTTTAACTCATGGGTTGGCTTTCACTACTATCAAAACTGCCATTTTAGGTCAGAAATGGAAAAAAAAACTGGAGTCAAAGTGGTGAATATTTACGAAGCTCTTTAGGGTTAGTTTGTACGGAATATGTTGCGAATAAATCAAAGTTTCTGTGCGTTCACAGAACTACACTAAAGAAAATGGTGACATTTGTTATTCTTCTGTTTTGCAGTAAAACTCTGCTGGTATGTGAAGGATGACTGAGTAAACAGAGGAATGCCTTCAGTGTCATGAAAGAAACTGTAATCTACGTTTACTACGATGAATACTTGTATTTTTGGATTCATTTGGAGTGTACTCCACATTTTTACAGTTGCATAACATCAGAGTGACTGTGTGTTTGTAACAATATCAGCAAAAGATGTGCGTTTCATTTCCATGTTTTTTGACGAAGCCACTTAAAAAGGGCCCCGGGGCCGCAGGCTGAACGCCCCTGGTTTAACTGCTGAACGTGACGTCATTAACCTCCCAAACGCTGCGTGACACAGATTGAACTCTTTATTGGGATCGGTTCCATTAGAATGACGAGTACATGCCGAGCCTCCGAGCCGCCTCAGAGATCCTGGGGGTCCTCCTGCTGGGAAACGGGTAGTGGTTCTGGTTCTGGTTGAATTCCACCCCCCCTACACTCAGCTGTCGGGTGAACCTGAGGGCCGGGGTCTTCCTGTAGCCCCGCGGCGGGGCGGTGTTACCGACATCCTTGTGGAGGTCGGTGGTGGAGCCGCTGGTGGACGCCACAGGGGTGGAGCTCCCGTCAGATCCGCCTCCGAGACCTTCTTGGGACTCGGAGCTGCTGTCTGGAGGATCCTGCGGGGATCCAGTGAGGGGCTCCTCCGGTCTGGATCTGTAAGGGGCCTGGTGGTCTTCATCTTCCATGGGGGTTCCTTCTTCTTTGGTGCTGTTGAACGAGCTGCAGGGAGACCTTTCCACAGAGCTGCTCAGTGAGTCTGACTCCGACAGGTTTCGGCCTCTGGACTCAGACGACAAAGACGAACACCTGCTTAGAAAAGAGACCGAACAGGTAAAGAATAAACCCAGGTCAAAAAACCTATAGCAACCCAAAGAAAAACTACATCCTTCTACATGTTTGACCAGATAATCGGCAAAATCTACCATTTATCCACATTTCCACCGATTACACACCTTTACACTCTGCAAATAAATCAGTTTTTTTGATTAACTGTCTCTTCCATCTATTCCATGGAAGCTCAGAGCCTGAGGCCTCCTGGATAAAACCCTCCTGTTCAAAGAGGTTTGAAGATTTAGTCAGTATAGGCAAGTGATCCCGGATGAGCCCCCAGTCTTAATGCAAGAAACTAAAACAAACTCTTGTCTTAGGAGGTGAAAAGGTTTCATCATAGCCAATTTCTCATTTCTCAGTTCATTTCCTCCCAAAAAGTAGAGAACCTGTAACTGATCCTGGACGAGCCCCCGAAAACTGCAGGTCTTAACCAAAGAAACTTGAACACATGATATTGTGTGGCATTTACCAATTCAACAACTTGTCACTGGTTTGAAAATCTACCCATAACAATTAAACACTGGCACAAAAAAAAAGTCTTTTAATTCTTTTTTTTTTTGGTATATTTTTTGTAGGTGAAGCGAGTTATTTTAAGGGTTTGGAAACATTGCTGATGAGCTAAAATTGTAACTGTGTAAGAAAAAAAAGGTGGCAGTGAACGCCACAGACCTGCTGACGGGGGGGCCAGATGGGCGGGATCTGCGGTGAAGGTCCAGGTGCACATGCCAAGGGTCATAGGCCAGCGAGCCGGGGTCTATGACTACTGCCGGTGGCGAACAGGTAAGCGGCGAGGAGCTGTTTGGTTCCCATGACGACGATAAACCCTGATTGACAGGGATAATGCTGATGGCGTCGGTCAGTTCCTCTGAGACTGAAGGAAAAGCACGAACAGGAACAGAATCAATGATTTATCGATAAAAACCGTTTGAAAAGTACTGAACTATAAAAAACACAAACATTTAACGAGTAAAAGAATAAAATGAACCGTCATAAAACTTCACCAAACTCACTGAAAAACATGTGAAGTACAGCTGAATGCCCCTAAGATATAAAGCATATGTATAAATGGACTAATGCGGGGGTCCCACAGTGGGTACCTGCACCCCCAAGGGTACTTGGAAGAAGCCCGGGGGTACTGGAAATTGTATTTATTTATTTTTTATATATTTATTTATCTATCATTTTTTGCTGCAGTTTTATGTTCCATTGAACATTTGAACATTTCATTTCAGAGGCATTAGGCGTGTCCCATTCTTCCCACATCCTCAGCCTAATAACAGACAAATCTGCTTAAACACTATTACATCCTATGGACATGTAGTGTTATTAATATTATTAGAGTGTACACATGTATATACAGGAAAAAAGGGTGTGCACGGAAAAATACATTAAATAAGTCATCATGTACCAAATACTAAATAAATAATGATAATTAATTCTAAAATATAAAACACAACAAACACATTCAGATTATAGTTTTACTGTCAATCATCTTGTTGAAGCTTTGGGAACATTTGAAGAACTTTTATATTTTATATGATGCAAAATGAGTTTATTTGAGTAGATAAGGACTTATTTTTGTTGATGAAAGGTTCATTTATAAATTAATGACCAATTTATTTACTTTTCTTATATCAGTGACAGAGGGCACTTTACAGTTTATATTTTACACAAAATTTACTTTTAAAAATGTGTTATATATATATATATATATATATATATATATTACAGTTAAATATATGTTGTGTGTTTACAAAGCTTTGAAAACATTAAAAGACACCTTTGGCAGAGGAACACATTGGGACTTTTTTTTTTTTCATTTAAAATACTGAAATGAGAGTTGGGGTACTTGGCAAAAAAAGTCTATTTAAGGGGAACTCCAGTGTAAAAAGTCTGAAAACCTGATGCTTCTCTATGTTCACCCAATAGTCTTTATCCATTATGACAAAATGACCAAAATGCAATTTTATTTTAGATTAATTCAATTATTTTTCATTGTATTGAAAATCGTGTCTTTTCACATGACTGGATCAAACAGAAACGTCATGTTTCTGTAACTTCATCAATGTCATTTAAATTATTTATGTCAAATCTGTCCTTATTTATGAAGCGTCATCAGTCACCAACAATGAAATGTTTGTGTCCGAGTGTTTAATGTCAATATTCAATGTCAAATACTTTTTTCTCCAATAAAAACACTATGAATAAATAACGTGTTAGACCTGTACTGACTAAAGCTGCAACAACTTATTATTTTCATAATAATAATAATAATCCATCGGTTTTATATAGCGTTTTTCTAAGTACTCAAAGAAATCAATAATTAATTATCAATCTGACTACTGTAAATGTCCCATCTATGAAATGTTGGGAAATGATTTAAAGTCCTTCAAATTGAAAACAGTATCCTCCTCAACAGACTCAAATGTCTGCTTGGGTCCAAACCAAAGCTCTAAGTTATAAAATCTTCAACTAAAATGAATAAAATAAGCAATGAATTAATTAACAAATAATACATGAACTCGTCCTTAAATGCCACAACAAACCAGATTATTGATGAAAGCAGCTGGTGATCATTCATCTAATAATGACAAACATACAATTGTCATTAATCATAATTTTTGTTTAAAGACCGCGTTCATCTAAAAAGCTTATATTTTGAAATAACAGGAAGTCTTACGTCAGGTCACGTGAACAAAAAATGCCAGATAAAAAACATTTTCTTCTGAGACGTAAAGTTTTTCTCACGTCTTCTTTTCTTTTCTTTTCTTTTTTCTTTTTTTTCTTTTTTACTTCTGTCTGTTGGAATCCCCTCCTTTAGTTAAACCTGGACGTGTGTTTGACTCGCAGAAAAGCACGCGCAGACACTGAAAGTTCCGGTTCCGGTGCCGCTCACCTTTCCTGAACAGACACACCTGGGTCCGTGTCCGCTGCGTGTCCCGGGTCCAGCGGTACTGGTCTCTGAGGACGCAGATGTCCATGTTCCGGCGGTTCTGCTCTTCCTCTGCTCCTGCTTCTTCCTCTTCCTCCTCCTCCTCCATCAGCTGACTCCGCCTCCTTTTCCCTGCGCGAGACACACACGTGACCTTCACCTGCGCACACCTGAGTGTTTTTTTTTTTTTTTTTTTTTATCTTTGTACAACACAAACAGGGTAGTTTTACATTCCGTGTGTCTCTGTGGCATCTGTTGTCTAAAGGAACAGAAAATCAAGAACAACTAAGAAAAAAATATACAATTAAAATACAAATCAGTAAAAAGAAGTCAAACAGGAAGGCGACGAAAATAGAGTAAAATATGTGTTTAACATAAGAAAGACGGTAAATAATGTTAAGTTTAGTAATAAAGAAATACCAGGGATTGATTTAATGTTCCATAAAAATCAATAAAATCAACAAATTTAACAGAGATTGAAAAAATTCTGAACAAAATTGACAAAAAATGAGCAACAAACAATATTCATACTTTGTTTATATTTTTATTTTGTCTTTTGTTTCCCTTTAAAATGTCCTGTTATTTTCTTTCTGGTTTTCATTGTTATGCTTTATAGTGTATATTTCCAAAGTGTGTGTATGTGTTGTGAACTTTTATTGACACAAATACTGTATAAATCAACCTACGTACTTGTATTCAGTCGTCATTCTTTATATTGTTTAAACAGAAAGCTTTTATTTAAGTGGAGATAGTGGATTTTATGATTTTATTCCAAACATTTACATTCTGAATTGAGTTGTTGCATATGTGAGCTCTATGTGCAAAAATAAAAGTTAGTTCAGTTTATTTTCAGTCATATTTGCATTTCAAAACAACAGAAGAAGAGAGAAAAAGAGTTGGACTGAAAAAGGATGAAGCAGAAGCAAAGAAGTCAAGTTTATTAATGCTGCCTGCTTTACACTTTACTATATTCTTTTCCCCTCAAATACTGCCATATTTCTCAAATATAGATGCAGATAATGTTTTCTTGAACATAATAAAGGGCATCTGTTGTACAGCAGAGGATTAAGGCCACTGGAAACAAAGAAAATTAAATTAAGATCCAACAGATATTTTCATTATTATTATTATGAGAAAAAAGTTAGAATTCAGACTTTTTTCTCATAATAATAATAATAATAATAATAATAATAATAATAATAAAATATTGGACCTTATTTTTATTTTTTTTCCCAGTTCCCCTGGTCCTCTTCTGTACCGTCGCTTAACTTTTAAATGATCATTATTCCACAGTTCAACCCCTGTACAACAAATCCATCTTCTTTTAACTTCTTCTTTTTAGCGTTCTGTCACTTAAACTGTCAGCTCATATTTACTTTCAGACGCTGTAAACAGCTTTTGCACACAATCTGTCAGTCTGGCAGTGAGGTTTTCTTGTGTCACTTCGTTTTTTGGGCACAAACGTATTATCAGTAAATCCTTTCGTCCAGATGAAGAACAGCAGTGGCTTCATCTACACAAACTATCACCTACAGTCCTGGAAGAAGTTTTAACACACCCTTCAAATTTTACAGTTTCCATTATTTAAATGAAATATTTGCAGTAAATTATTTTTGTGTTTCAAAAGATGTGTTTGCATCAGACAAACCGATGCAAACATTTATTTCTTTTTGTTTATAAGAAAAAAAATAACTAAATTCTTGACAGTTTCAACATGTCATGTCCTGCATGTTTTTCTGCTGAAACATCCAGTTTGGACCTGGACAGAACTGAGCATGTGCAGAAGGAGCATGTGGGTTTGGAGGAGGAACCGACACTGGGCAGATTTAGAGACTTATGAAGGATTCTGTAGGAAATGGATCACAAATGCATGGGGTGTCCAAAAAGGATTTTCCAGGACTGGATGTTTGGACGGATTTCACTGAGGAGAAAACCATGTGACTTCAGTCCAATTCCTCCCAGATGATTTCAGTTGACGCATGTGTGAAAGTCAGTGTTCTGCTGCATGTGCTCTGACAGTAAATGTGTGTTTACAGGAGCTGACCAACTGTTGTCATGTGTGTGTGTGTGTGTGTGTGTGTGTGTGTGTGTGTGTGTGTGTGTGTGTGTGTGTGTGTGTGTGTGTGTGTGTTTCTACCGTCCAGCAGCTCGACACTGGGAGCCTCACAACAGCAGCAGGAGCAGGACATCCTGTTGGCAGCAGGAGGATGTGTTTACAGCCCCTGGGAAAGCTCAGACCAACCAACACCTGCAGGAGAACGGATTCACCGGCTGGAGGAGGACGGTCCAGAACCAGGAGCTTCTGCTGAACACACGCAGCTGCAGCTTTGACCCACTTTGATTCATGTGCAAACGCTGAAGGACGACGAGCCGACCTTTACCGACACAATCTGATCCGTTTGTTTGACACTAGAACACACGCCTCTGCACACGCACACAACAGCATTTAAACCAACAAATACACACAGTCAGAAAGGAAGTGAACGCAACAACACAGAGGAAAAAATACAAATACATACAGGAATAAAGACATACTCCATTACAGAAAAGGTAGATACATACAGTAGATTTGCTGCATTACAGGCATGATTTAGATAAAATAAAATAAAATAAAATAAAAACACCAAAGAAAAAAATGTATTTCCAAGACATTCAGTCCTATTTATGTATTACTAATTTCCCGCCTGCAGTTATTACATTCTCAAAGGATTTTTAATGCTAGTTCAATAATGTAATAACTTATTACATTCTTGTATTATTACATATAATAATGTACTAATGTATTCCATTAAGGTTATATGTTATATTACAGTTAAAACAGGCCAAAATTATCACATTATCAGCTGCTTCTCAAGGTGAATATTTTAAATTACACCAATAAAATGAATATTGACATATTTCTGAGAAATCAATTTGAGTAGATTTTACAAAGTGTCAATGTAATGCAACTAAAAAGTAAAAACCTGCCTAAAACAGGTGGAATTCTCAATAAAAACCCATTATAATGTCATTTCATTTACCTATGATGTGAATGGGGTTAAAGGTTCAATAAATATTCTAGATGGTGTCACATTTCTCTGTCTTCAGTGTTTTTATGTTTTCAGGTGCATTCAGTCCAACTGGAACAAATGTCTTTTCTATTGAACCCAAACTAACATAAATACAAACGTACATGAACAAACCTGATGGATTTGAACGGGGTCGGGTCTTCACAGAAAAAGTACTCTAACACCAAATATTATTCCACTGCTTTAGAAACAAGGATTTTAATCATTGAGCCCGTTTACATGATCAGAATAATCCGATAACTGCCGTAATCAGATGTGACGTGTTTACATGTACTTCAGAAAAGCCATAATTGAAAAACCCTGGTTCACATGTTTCAGTCAGACGTACACTTCCTGTCATTTTCAGAACATCTGATCTAGTCTGGTTACCATGGCAACGGCTACGATGTCAGTGTTAGCTGTCCTAATGTGGGAGGAGCTAATAAGACGACAAAATAGGTCACATGTTGCTGCTATCCTTCATTTCATTGTTTGTTTTCCTTCGGCTCATGGTGTCGCTGCCAAACTTCTGTTTATGTACTTTTTTTTTTTTAATGTGCAGATGTAAAAACAAAAAAAACCCTAAATAAATCTGATTAACCTGTTTACATGTGAGAAGACATCGGAGTATTGGGAAGAAATCTCAGTGTGTTAATCCGATTTATTCTAATCAGATTACTGCTGTTCTCGGATAAAGTCCTGTTTACATGATCAATAATAATCTGAAAACCCCCGCCTTCGCCTTATGTAGCTGAGATTGGCTCCAAGTGACCCCCGTGACCCTAGTGAGGATAAAGCAGGTTCAGATAATGAACGAATGAATGAATCATAATCTGAAAACTCCACCAATCAGATCATGATCAGAGTATTAGTGGGAATATGAACGGACTCCATGGAAAAAAAACCTGTTCTGATTTCCTTCTTCTGTCTCACGCTGAGGTTTTTCCTTCTAAATAAATCCTTCGGCTTCAGGGTTTGACAGATTTGAGCTTTTATTTCCAGATTCAAAGTCACTTTTCCTTGTTTCCTGAATTTGCTGTGTTCATTGCGTCGCTACAGTCTGTGTTTTTTCCAGAAAAGTTAAATAAAAAGCAGGTCAAGAGCAAAGGTGTTTTATGAACGTACGATACAGTCACATTATCATGCATTAATATTCATCCAGTGTCAAAGAGAGAAGTCAAAACATTCACTTTTTTACAAGACAGTGGTGGTGATGTAAACAAGAGCAGACGTTCACATTGAAGATTGAAGTTCAACTGCTACACATGAAAACACATTCAACTGGAACCGACTCCACCAATAATATTTACACCATGTGAACAAAAGTCTGTGGACACGTTGAATCCAACAGGGTCTGGGATCCAAACCATAAGGACTAAGGTCAGAATAGAGTTTATATTATGGGATAGATGTCAGTGTGTTGGTTCCTTTGGGTTAAACTGTTATTTTTGTTTCTAAAATGTCTCACAGATGGTTTTTACTTAATTTCTCTGAACATTGATTTTTTTTGTATCCATGACTCTGATTTTAAATGTTCTTCCTCTAAATGTCTGTAATATTTTTCCTCTGACGGTAAATAATAATTTCCATCAACTTTCATCAAATCTGAGTGAGGGAGAAAAATCTACCATTAAACTAATAAAAGAAATGTTGATGTTTTTATGTCAAATCCTCATGAACAGAAACATCTGTAAATGTGATGTGTTCCAATAGTTATGTCCGTATAGTTTAAGATAAGATCATTTAAGATAAGGTAATTTAATATAAAAGAAGTTAACCTCTGAAGAGAAGAGTTTCACAGCTTTATACAAAAAAAACTAATAATAAAAAAAACTGTCAAGTGCAAAGAACATTCCATAAAAAAACATCTGAAAAATCACTGCATCCTGATGTTTCCAATAAAGGCAATTATTGAAAAAAAAAAAAAAAAAAACAACTTGTATTTTCCTGGGTCTCATTTAAGGAAAGGAAAGGAAAGGAAAGGAAAGGAAAGGAAAGGAAAGGAAAGGAAAGGAAAGGAAAGGAAAGGAAAGGAA
>JAPTYQ010003595.1:0-13556 GCA_029814465.1 Ostorhinchus cyanosoma | reverse complement strand
TCAGCCTCAATAATAACACCCCCCCACACACACACACACACACACACACACACACACACACACACACACACACAAACACTCACACACACACATATACACACACACACACTCACACAAATGTACACACATACACAAAGTTAAAATTACTGTGTGCATTGTCTGTGAACCTGTGGCATGAGTATATACTCCTGTGATGCGTGCATCTGTGGATGTATGTATGTTTAAATATTTATATGTTGGGCCTTATTTGACCACACTACATATTGTAGAACCATGAAAGAATGGAATAAAACAAAGGTAAACTGTGAAATAAAAAGGGGCTGCAAATCAATGCACTGCAGGATCAAGGATCCTAAAGTCATGTTTCGTCTTTTTAATCTAGAATTGCATTTCACCTTCACATGTCACCACAATGAGCGGTAATACTGTTTCTCATGTTCTACTGTATCTTTCTTTCTTCCTCAAAACAAGTGCTTCTTATTTTGGCAACTAGAAATTATCTATCAAATCAAATGTTCAGTTCTTGACTGAAACACAGGTGACATGTTTTGTTTCAACACACCCGCAGCCTTTGGCATATGATAGTCACTTATCTCAAACTGGTACAATGTACCTCCTGCATAAGAGCGTA
This sequence comes from Ostorhinchus cyanosoma, assembly GCA_029814465.1. Classification (NCBI taxonomy): domain Eukaryota; kingdom Metazoa; phylum Chordata; class Actinopteri; order Kurtiformes; family Apogonidae; genus Ostorhinchus; species Ostorhinchus cyanosoma. The sequence goes on along the minus strand of JAPTYQ010003595.1, from coordinate 12,925 downwards.
AACTCAACACCGGCCCTGTTTTTCATAGCTTAAGCTGCATTGTAACTGATAGGTGACAGTAGGGTTGCCTTTAGTAAAAGCTGTGCAGTGAGCATGACACTGAAAATAGAATAACACTGGCTTTAGATTTGGCTTAAGACAAATAGTTATTGGCAAAAAAAAGAAGAAATGCAAAGGCAGATTCTTCAGAGAAGCAAAAGAAGATTCTGAAATAAATTTGTTTTCACTTTACTTATTGTTTCAATATTTCAATCGTGTTACTTCAGCACTTTTCCTCCAGGTCCCCAGAGAATTATTTATGAAAGACCAAGCTTCCTTCTGCCCTCTCTAAATTCAGTGCAGTCAGTCTCAAACTAACCCATGACAGGAACATCACTGCTAATGTATTATAGAAAAGATTAAGTACTAGCCTGCGGTAGTGAGTACCCATTGCAGGTTGGCAGAGTTCCTACATTGCCATGCCATTTCGGTTCTTTTGGAAGTGCAGTAAGCCTTGAATTGCTCTCAAACAGCAGGAGCCTGTTATTACTGATTCTTGCGTGGCTTATTGTTGAAGCACATAGACAGCGTTCCGACGGTATGTGATAGTAGGAATGATTATCATGGCAACTCTATTTGAATCTAGCGTAAAATATGTGTTTAAACTCCATGAGGTTCAAGAACAAACTGATAGATGCAACAGAAAAATGGCAGACTGTGTGATTCCACCCACATGCCATTATTTGCTGGTGAAACTTAATATTTTATCCTTCAGTTTGCTGATTCAGTGGGGATTTTTTTTCCAACATAGCTGAAGGTATTATCATGTCCAAGAGCTGTTATCCAGCTTTTGATTGATAAGTCTTTTTAAATTATCCTTCATTTTCATGCACCTTAAACTTAATGAAATGTATTGCACTGACTGTATACATTTGTTTTATGCTCATTCATAGCTACCATCTGTTAAAATCAAAACTCTTGTTGTCAGGTTGGCAAGTATATACAGTATATGCTGGTTGTGGACAAGCAAAGGTCCTTTTTTGTCAGCTGTGTGGCTCTATAGTGAAAATTCTGGAGATCTTGAGAATAAAAACTTTAGGGATTAGGATCAAGTTGGACCAGAGTGTTTAAGAAAGGGATGCAGATTTCCTTTGGGGGCCCCTTTGTCAATTTCCCAGGAGCAGCTTTAACTACTGGACACTATGGTTTATTGTACCAAACAATATAGAGATCGCTTTGAATGAAGAGACGGGGGCAGTTAAAGGGGCAGTGTGGGCTGAGAGTCTCTAAAGGTGGAGAGAAGCAGCGGGGCAAAGTCCTCCTGTTGCAGGGATATACTGTCCATAATTCAAAGGTCAAAGCAGTCTTGCTGGCCATGACATCATGTCTGTAGAAGTTCAGTTAGAGCATCCGTCGCACAGACAAAAGGAGTCCTGTTCACTCTGCTATGATACACATCAACATGTTTGGTTGGACTCTAATCAGTCATTGAAGGCGATTTGTGGTGCTGGTAGAACGGACGATGAGGGAGGACGGGGACAATGTATTTGTGTGCGGACGTGGAGTGGTGAAGGGTGAGAGTTGGAGGGTAGGGGGACGGACAAGTGAGTGTCACTGATGGCACTGCGGTCCTCAGAGCAACCATCTGTGAAACAGAGTGGGAGGAGAATTAGAGGGTAAGGAACAACCCTATGCCCCCCCCCCCCCCAGCCAAGCCTTTTTTGGGTGAAACAGGCAATCCCATCAGTACAGTTAGACCAAACTTGTACAAGATCTGCACACAAACAACTGAGAAGCCACTGTGGATGAACCCAAAGAAAAAGCACATTTTCAGTAGAGCTTCCAAAATATGGTTTATTCACTTGGGTACATGCAATCAGTATCAGCTTCAGGACACTTTGGGGCAAATAAAGAATGAAATATTCAATATCTGCTACTCTGGTGGCATAAATTTTACATAATGTTTTAGATATTTCCGAATGGATGTCACGTGATATTACTCACCAATGGAAAACATGAGATACAGCAAACTGATTTAGTATTCGTCTATATTAATGATCAAAAAGACCATATATTTAAAAATCTGACAGTTACATTTTTTCATTACGTTTAGGATTGGTTTTAGCTGCCTAGCTTTTGTTTTTAGCAGAATGAACAGTGCATGAGGCTTCATTTCCATCTTTTGTCATTATTAATTACTCTAATTCACAGCACTCGCCTCATGTTACCACAACTTGAATTGGTCTTCAGTTGCTCTTGAATATAATTTCATTTAATTAACAACCCGAGGAGTGCATCATTAAATTTGATATTAACATTTTGAATGAATGCTTTGGAATGAAAGCCTCCCCGTTACCATTCTGCATCTTATAGTGCTAATCTGTCAGTCAAAGAAGAGCAACAAGTATTCTGCCTTACAATGGGAACGGTGCCAGCTCGTAGAAAAAAATGTATACAGTCAAATAAGTTCTGTTAGCTAACTGCTTTATGTAACTAATAATACTGGTAATGATATGAGAAACATACGTCTATGCTGTAAGCACATTTGTATTTGGTCTAATATTAGTGCATTTATGTCTGACAGGCCAATTGACATAAGATACGTTGGGAAATCAAAGCAAGTTCAGCATGCATGTTATCTATGATGTTGCCATTTATACTCTAACCCATGACTGAGTGTTGAAATTATATTTAAATGAGTTAGTAAGTGCATTTGTGCTCTATAAATGCCTCTGGTAAGACAGCTGGGGAAGTCCTGGCATATTCCCTTGCTCCTGCCAAGAAGCATTACCATCATATTATGTTGCTCCTACTTCACTAACCCTTTTATAATAAAGTCATTTTGGCATTAGCGTTGGATAATAATTCAGCTGATGGTTGTTTCACCTCTTGTGTGTGAGCCTGAACTGTTCTTTGCACATCCCTGAATTGGGCATCACATTCGGTATCTCTGAAGTGATTGCATCATTTTAAAGAGATAATAAAGCCAATCAAAACAGAAAATAACCCTGTGGCTGAATCTCACACGTTTAGAAATGAAATATGCACAGAAAACATCTCATTAATGATGTTGAAGGGCTTTAAGTGAAATTGGGGACTTTTTTGTGGGCTTTGTGAGCCTTTATTCATAGTAAAAGGGGAGAGAGACTGGAAATATTAGGGGGAAAAATGGCTTCAGGTCAGAGTCAAACCCATGCTGCTGCAGTGATGCCTCAGCCTACACAGTACACAATCTACCATGCCCACTATGCCATTTTCTATAGAAAGATTTTAATAAAGACATATACATACTTTAAAAAATTGACCGTCCCTGACTTTTTCAATCACCTACAACATGATAACAGCCTGCAGAGTCATTCTAATGTATTAAAATCAGATATTTTTGTGAAAATCCTGTTTGCTCCAAAGTGTTTCTCATCTGATCCTCTGCAGTGGTAACACTGTGTATCACTAGTTACCTTTATCTTAAAAATAGAGATAGATAATGTTATTTAAGTGTCACATAAGTACATATTAAGTAAAGCACAGTAAATAGTTACCAAGACACATTGGACACATAATATGAATAATTATTTCAACTGGTATGAATTGCAGAAGCTTGATGTAAATGTATTAAGGGTGGACGTTTGGAGAAGCTCACCTCATTTGTTTTGATTGCGGATTCGCAGACACCTTCTCTTCAGCGGCGGCTCCAGCTCTGGGCTCCCTCCAGCTGAAAGCGGTGCACTGATGGAGCAGGACAGGTAGGCCGTCTTGTCAGCACCGGGCTTTGGCACAGGCTGGATGACCACACAGCCTCCGGTGGAGAGCAGCGGCAGGGCATAGGCATGTTCACCTTCCTCCAAGTTGGAGTCAGGATCTGGCTTACCCTCCCCTATTTCTGCCACCTCGTCTTGTACTGAGCACCTCTTCCCTGGCTCCCATTCTCCCACTGAGCAATTGTTCTCTTTCAGTGCCTCCCGTTCCAGCTCACCGTTGGCTGGCTGCTCCTGTCCTTCTCCTGTAACCCCCTCTCCTTTACGGTCAGACTCAAAGGCAGGAGTGAGAAGGGAATGCCATCCTGTACCGTTGACTATGACATTACACAGAGCAGCCGGGCTATTTTGATCCTGGGATGGAGGTTGGGGCTGACTCCGTGCTGTTGTAGGTAAGGGTTGTGGGTTAGAAATACAAGAATTAACTTGGCTTGCTGCTGGATTAGCATTGCAAGAAGTGCTGTTGTTGCTGGAAGGTGAGCCAGATGATTCCAGTGTGTATGAGTGTGCCTCAGCCTCTATAGCATTGGGAAGACCCTGTGAGAAGGTCCCTTCTGTCCCATCCTGGCCTCCTTTTTCTTCCCTCCCTAGCCCTGCAGCGGGTGGAGATCTTGACTCAACCTCTGCTTCTACTTTGACCTTCACTCCAGGGAGCACCCTCTGAATGACCTGCTGTTGGCATGACCTCTGACCCACAGTTAGATCAATAACCCCATCAATTGCTCTTGAGCCACTGGTTATACAAAGATGTCCCGAATTGTCCTCGGCCTTCACAGTCAAGTCCACCACTGCCTTGCCTCTCTCTGAGCCTGAGCGTCCAGGAGACAGACGCTCAGTACCAGCTGACTCTACTTTATGTTCCCCTCTGTCTCCTCCAGACATACCTGGAGAGTGGCCCAGAGAAGATGAAGCTTCTGAGGACTCTGGAGCACTACGAACAGGACCACTGTTTTCCTGCTGGTCCCTGGAACTTTTAGGGCTGATTGGGATGGGTATTGGAATGGGTATTGGGACTGGGAGAGGTACTATAACAGGATAAGGAACTAAGAGAGTAGGTGGGGGTACCAGTGGGGCCAAAGATGGCATGCCAAAGTTCATCATTGGAGGCAGGGGGATCGGACCATTGGGCATCATGTTGACTGGAGGAAAGGGGGGGAGGCCTGGCATCGGGATACCAGGGTGGGGAGGCATCATGCCGGCGTTGGGATTAGAAGAGGGGTGGACATGTGGTGAAAGCAGGGGCCTGTGCATGGGGCTGGATGCTGGACCAAGGGGCCTAGGGGGAGGTGGTGGACCAATACCAGGGATCATAGGATTTGAAAGGGGACTGTTGGGCCCTCCTGGGTGGGCAGAGGGGCGAAGAAAGGGTGGACGGATTTGCTGCATCATCTGATGCTCCATGAACAGAGGCAGAGGCATGGGCCCCCTGGGTGTCATTACCATGGGAGGGCTACCAGAGGGAACCCCAACAGGTGGGTGCAAAGTAGGAACAGGTGGAGGGGGGAGTGTGGGGCTCTCATGTGGCCTGGGTGTGGGGATCTTAGCTGAGGAGGATGAGGATGGGGAGCAGACAGCAGCATTGTCTGAGGGTGAGGTGACAGAGGAAGTAGAAGAGGCCAATGCAGAGGTGGTGGAAGGTCCCCCTGGTGATGGAGCCTTACGTCGAAGATCTGTTAATGGCGTTCCCCAGGATTCAGGAGTGAGCAGCTGAACGCCTCCACTGCACTCCGCCTTACCGTCGACAGCGGGCCCATGTCCTGGGTTGCACAGCGCTCCAGGCAGTGCAGCTTGGGTCTCCTTGTAGAAAATATCCATCTTATATTGGTTCAGGCATTTGGCACTGCAGAACTGCAGCCTCCGCTCACCAGCACCAAAGTCCAGGTACTCCTTTGTGTGTCGAATGTGTTTGCACCAATCACACACCTGCAACAAAAAAAACACACACACACACAATACACACAATGTATCAGCACCTGTCACCCTGCATACAAAAGACTTGTAATTTGTTCTTGATGAAATACAACACAGTCTCCTTTGAAGTAGACTGGGAAGCAGAAGCTCAGCCTCCAAACCATCTGGAGATGAACACATTAAAAGACTATTTTTTTTAAGGAAACACTTTCTAAATACTTTCGCAGTTCTGTCAAGAACAAACACTTAACTTTGAAAATTGCAAATATATAAGTAAACATGCGTGTATGAAGTGAATTTATATGTATCCGTGTCTCTCAGTTGATGTTATTCTACTGAGTGGCAAATGTGCGGTTGATGGCATTTTACTGCAGAGTGCTTTTAAAGTGACTTTGTCCATAACTTTCCGTCTAACAAGGAATGTCCATTTACACCTTCTGTTGGCAATAAAGGCGTTCGTTTAACCACAAATCCCTATGAGACTATCATCTGTGGCAAAACAAGACAAAAGATGATTTTACACAAACAGGCTTTCCATAGTTATTGTTGCACCAGAGTAGATAAACAATAATGAGTTTACGTACAAGAAACATGAAGAATGCTGTTTATTTTAAACATATAGTCTGTACTTACTGCACATTACTTTAGACTACACCCAAATATTGGACTGACACAAAAAGCTCAAAGAAATTAAGTGGCTATTAATATCTCTATCAAAATAATATATAATTAATAGACACTAAACCAATTATGGATGTTCTTGGATTAATTTGATGTCAGGTAATGTATGATATTTGTCTGTAACAATCTATGAATGAACATGAATTCACTGTTTACTACTTTAATGTCCCCTGGTATCAAATAACTTGGCTTGAAACAGCAATTTGTATTACTGAAATTTTACAGTCACAAACTGTGATGATGAATGAATTACATTTCATTTCATTTTTCATTAAATATTTGACTTAAATCTGAGTCTCCTCTATATGCAAAAAAAAAAAAAGCCAGAATTTAAACGTGATGCATGAAGTAGTTGTGTAAAAAAAATTGCCTCTATTGAAAAGTTGTCTGACTGCAGTGGTAAAAATCCCCTACCACCCCCTGTAGCACTGTTTCATCAGCGTTAAACACCTTTTCAGCACAAAAACGGCAAATTTTTCTTTGCGAAGAAAATGAATGTGACCCTGGTAGAGCAGATAGCAGTGGGCGAGCCCTGAACACGGCGTTACTCGTCAGGCCACACACAGCTCACTCTGTCAGCTCTGGGAGGAGTGGCAGGTCCTCGCTGGAGATAATTAAGGCATTAATCAGTTGTCAGACCCCTCAACGACATCCATCCATCACACAGACCCTTAAGCCCCCCTGCTGAATGTTAATAAGTTGAGGGATGCAACCGGAAGGAGGATACACTCGTTTTGCGCACTGCTTCTTATATTTGTCAGGGTCCTGTTTGGCAGCAGCTGGAAGACATTAGGCTAGCATGGGCTCTGGGTATTTACACTTTACCACTGGCCAGGACCTAAAAACAATATATATCCTGATGCACTGTAGCTGCTACATGCATGAAACATCAGATTCTTTAAATACTGTAGGTTTTTAACATCAGATCATTCAGTACTAAGTGCAGCAGTTGTGCTAAAGCATATTCCAAAAGGGTGGATATCTTAAAAATGTGTTAAGAGACATTTAGGAAGGAAAACTTACACTGATACAACTGAAAATTTATTTCTGATTTTTTTCAAAAGGAATTTCTGAAACTAACTTCTGAAATGACAAGTTGTCGGCAGCAAAAACAGAACAGATCTGTTTGCTCTGGAGTGGACTACAGAGCGGCTGCTCAGCTTAAACACCACGCCGGTGGTGCTCAGATGTCAGTCCCTTGAATTCTACACTTTTTAACTGCCCATTTAGTCCTGGCTAATTCAATGAGCCATGACTGAGTAAAAGTCAAAAAGGTGCTCTTGCAAGTTGAGTTTGATAATGGTAGGCCCAGGATATTTTAAATAATAAATGTGCTGAATTTCCCTCATCTCACAAAGACAGATGGAGAGCACTTAACGACTTTCTGCACTGTGAGTGAAATTTCACTGCGCATTACGCTAATGGAGTTGTGCTTTCTCCCTCTTGCTTTCTCCCCACTCCTGCACACAGATGTTTGCAGTTGAATGTAATTACGGTCATTTATTTCCATCGTGGCCAACGAACCAGCATTGGTGGTGTAGTATAACTGTTTGCATTACAACAATTATCGTGCTTCAAAACAAGTGCAGTCACCTCTGCAGTCATCGCTTTCTTGAACATCCCACCTTTTGACTCAATGGCGACGCTGGTGAAATTTAAGATTTCTGAGATCAGACAACAGCTAGTTAGAGTGTATAATTGTTTTAATCTAACAAGTTTGCTGGGCTGACATGTAACATGATGGCTGTAAAGGTTAAGGAATGTGGATGAAGAGTATTTAATTGCTGCAGTCTCACAGAAGAAGAAAAGGTTGTTGACCAACAGGTTGCTGCAGAAGAGGAGAAAGTTTCAGGCAGAGGCAAAGAGGTTGCAGATGTTGAAGAGATTGCAGAGGATGTCAAGGATTTAGATAATGAAGAGTAAGAAGAGGAGGAGGTTGCAGAGAGTTAAGAGGCTGGAGAGTTTGAGACGGCGCAAAGATTGTAAGGTTTCGTATGAAGCTGCAGTGCCTGGAGAGGTTTTATGTGTAGGATGAAGAGGTTTTCGAGAATGAAGAGGTTTAAGCAGGAAAAGTGCATAAAGGGACAGGCTTGTATATCCCCCTGTTAAGGTCGATATGTGATTCTTTTGACACTTCTCAAATTGCTGGCATAATCACAGAGTGCAAAACACAAGGATTAAACCCATGAAAATGAACCAGGTGCTTGAAGTGAGTTTGGTTTTTGGTTTAGTCATCTCACACTCCAAACAATCTTCGGAAAGACATTCACTCTTGACAATTCATCTTGATCGGTGTTGTGAAAAAGGCACACCTTGGATTGAGCTGAAAATCTAGATCATGTAGCAAAGACACTGTCAACTTAAAGCACCTGGTCCATTGGAATAAGAAAACAGAATGAAACTTTCACTGCAGTTTACACAAGTAAATGAAACTTTGGCAGGACTTAACAGACCATCTGCAACATGTGGACGTATGATTAGCTAAACTATCAGTTTACAGTGGCCTCATTTATTGAAGAATCTAACACTTATAATTACCTGGCTAGGTAAAGAGAAAACATATCTGGTTCAAATCCTTTCCAAATGTTTCATAGTCTGTGCTGCAGGCTGCTTCATTAAAATCTGAATACTGTGTGAAAGGTTTAAAGTGAGGATGAAGACAGAGGAAAACCAGAAGTGCACTCCCTGTCAGGCTACTCTTATCACAGCCAGCCACCGCCATCACTTATTATAGATGTGACATATAAAGGCCATTCTCACTTGGCCAGGTGAAACTCAATTGCTCTGTATTTCACTGAACACACTCTCTCGCACACAGTGAGTAAAATAACTCCACCTGTAAGAATGATGAGTGAGATCAGCAGGATTGTGTTTGAATGTCACTGCAGCAGAGCGGACCTGTGTGAGATGAAATGTCTCCGATGGCATGTAGCGGTCCGGGTGTGTATTTGCTTTTTAATGTGTAACATCTTCACTTAAAGATAAATGTGGCTTTATTACATCTGGGGTCTTGTTTTCACAGTTTTGGGCCATTTTTTATAGGCAATAATAACATTTTACAACCCACATTAATTGCTGAGATGAAGTATTAAGAGGTGAGGGACAAGAGTAGAATAGAATCAGATCGCTCCTCCATAAACAAGACAGATTATCTTGGAGCTCTTTTTGGAGATAAAACTGCAGCCAAAATCCAGTCAATACGGAGTTTTTGAGCATAGAAAATAGGGTGTTGTGTGATAGCTGATAAAATCTTTGCTGAATTTTGTCTTTATGACAAAACTTAACATGAAAACCAGTCTAATTGTACACACTTTCATGTTTCTTGGTCTGTTTATTTATTCTTTCAGAAATGCTGCTGCAGTGGTTTGTACAAACTTACTTATAAGACAAATATTTCTAAAGACTAGCAGGTAGCATTTAGGTAATAACAGTGGGACTATATGTCATTGAGATCAAAGACTGAAAAACATGAATTTGTAAGATATTTGATCATAGGTACAGACTTTAGGGGAAACAGGGGATTTGCCGCCTCAATATTTAGAATATGTGCATTTGTCCCTCCATTAGAAACATGAAAGAAGCAAAGGAAGAAGCAACATTACTTATAGATGCATGTTATTGGCTCATACATCCACTGAATGTTTTGTGCTGCCACAGAGGCATTAATAATGACAAATTCCCTCATATATTAATCTATTTCAGTGTTTTCACTCATTATGGTTTATATTCTTGTCATCTGTGAGCTTCTACACTTCTGAAATAATCCCAAAAAATCAGATATGTGTGAGATAACGGTGAGAAGGTTTAGAGCTATTAAATGTATTTTGTAGAAAACTGTACTTCCTGTTGGGGCAGAGCCAGACCTAACGTCTCAGGTCACATGAAACCATCCTTCAACAGGTCGTGTCTCTGCCGTCTGCAGGCATTTGCATCGAGTCTGTTGGCTTTCCACTGACTGGATGCAGATGCATATTTAACCTGTTCCTTCCCACCCAATTTGTGTTAATGCTGTTATGTTAATACCTATTTATCATACCAACTCCCAAGACTTATTACTGAAGAACCACAAAGCCTAAATTAATCAATGACATGGAAAATTTCCTTTTCTAGCGTGGGGCTAAAATGCAACCTGAACTCAAATGCTAGTCCCATTAGCTTCAATTGCTATCATGCTGATTTGCTCACTAATTATGGTGAAAATTTTGGCACTCAGGAATACTATAAAATAAATTTGGAAACTCATTTGAGGAGAATCTACGCTTTCTAACAAGGTGCATATAGCATGCATATATTACAAATATAAAAGTTTTATTACAGAAAATAATGTATTAAATAGAAAATGACAACTAGATGGTTGGCAATCTAGTTAAGTAAATGTGATCATTCCCATTTAAGTAAATGTATGCCCTGTTATTTGATTTGAGTTGATGATTAATTTCTGCTTGTTTCTCCTTTCTTTAAGCTGAATATCATCTAATACAGTCATCTAGCTGGTTACTTGTAGATATGTTAATTTGTGCTGTCAATGCTGCTGGGACATTGAACAACAAAATCAACCTCGCTGACCTCACATCTAATTATATGCCAATGCAGAAGCTGCAAGTTATCCAAAACTGGCATTTATTTCATGAATTTTTTTTTTTTTTTTTTTTTACAATTTAGTGTTTCTTTATTTAATTTATCAGACATGTGATACCTCATCATACATAAATACATATATTTACATAAATGCATCTCCCATCTTACTCTAACACAGAAAACACACCAACTAGTTCATAAAACCACCAGAATGACTGAAATGAAGTGTCTGACCCATAAATGTTTCAGGAGAATCCCCAGACCTTTTTTAAATGTGTCCCTGCAATGTCCGACTAAAATCTACACCCTTGTATTTGATACTCACACTTATTCTTTTTACACAGATATAAATAAGTCAATCAATAGAATTAACACTGTATATATACAGTATGTGTGTGTATGAAAATGATACATGTCTGTGAAAATACTGCGGATGAAGCCATTTAAACTTTGCATGTGTTAATATTGTCTGATTGTTAGAAATGATGGAGACCTAGATTGTTGAATATGTATAATAGACATGGCAAAACAAATGATTATGCATGAAAAAGTTATGAAAGCCAACTTAAATGTCAGCAAACTTAATACAAAACAAGCTAAAAACAAAAAACAAAACAAAACAAGCTGACAAATAAAGCCGCTTGGGTGGTATTGTGAGTTATTTTTTTTGGGATATATCCTAAATCTGCTGTTTGATGTCTACTTTCAATGCCCAAATATGAACCTCTCAATACAGTGACATGTCAGGAAAAAAAAAATGACTAGAAAATTATACACTGTTAACAATAAACAACATCAAAACATATTTGTGCAGTAGCCATCAAGCTTAAACTCTATCTGGTGTTAAATGGTTATGGTCCTTACAAGCACATCGCTGTTTGTCTTGAAGACAAGCCTGGGCGTGTCCTGAGTAAAGCTGTGCTGGGGTAATTTCCCACCGAGGCCATCGTCGTCTCTCGCCTGGGGGGGGAGAAATAATGGCTTCTTTTTACGAATGGACAAAATAAACAGGTGAACAGAGGCAACAAGGAAACTCAGAAATGGAAAACAACAGTGAAGAGGATGAACAGAAATGGTGACTGTAAAATGGGTGGATAAGGGATTGGTTTTGTGCACAAACCAATCAACAAAACCATGTGTATGAGTGTGTGCATGCGTGACTCGGACTTACAGCTGCAGCACATTCACTGCGCTACAAAGTGCAGATATTAATTCTAACACTCATTATTTAAGGTAAGGAGACAATATAAAGATGCATTTAAGGCAAGATGATAGAAGGCTTTCCAAAGGCGTCTGAATCTGTGTAAAATCTCACTTTATTCAAGTCAATGTGAGTGTTTTTCAATAGATACTTACTGGTGACAGTTAAAAGCTGGAACCCCACACCCACACATATCACTTCTTATTTTTTCTTTGCTCATTTTTTTAAATTTTTTTTTGTCTTGCAGTTATTTGACCAGCACCTTGTCATTCCCAACCTCACCAGGAGTTGTCCTCAGTGTGTTCCAGTTTCCTACTCCTCACCAGCTGGGTCAGTCCATGTAAAATGACTGGAGACCTCCTGACTGATGTGTCTGATTTGCGTATACTTTCAAGAAATAATGTTAATAGTCCTCGTGAACGCCATAGAAAATCTCAGCATTATATTGTCATTAGTTTTTGAGAAAAAATAGGGTATGACATTGATTTTTCTATAAAAATGTGGAACAGAAATAGAAGCTCAGTTCAATACGGCATTACTTTTGAACTATTCAGGATAGATGTATCATATTTTCAGGAGTTGTTCTAAGGTCTTTGATGCCTCATAAATAAAGACTTTTTTTTTTTTTCATGGAAATACCATCACAATTTCAATATTACATGAGAAATGCCAAAATCTGTGAGATCTGATCTGCCTCTATGGCTACGTTTACATGATGTTTTTTAATTCTGAATTATTTATTTGGAATAAAATAATTCAGAATTAAAGTAATTTCCTTGGTGTTTCCATGGAAATGCTTCAGTTAATTCCTCTTTCAGAG
>JAPTYQ010003566.1:0-11500 GCA_029814465.1 Ostorhinchus cyanosoma | reverse complement strand
TTTTTTCCCCGTTTAAACAAGGGAAAATACTGCATCCTTTTGAGTGTTCTGTACAATGAAAGATACAGTGTTAACTATGTGGATATTTTTTGGTAATCACCTATTCATAAGAAACAACTTAACTCATTCTTTTAGCAAATGAATTTAAAAAGAAAAAAAGGAGACTTATTTCCATTAAGAGTCAATGGTGTTTCATCTGCTGCAGATCGTAATTATAGTTTTGCAACTTTTGGTAAAAGAATAACATTAACTTAGTCTGAGATTTGGTCAGTTTATGAGTGCCCTCAGAAAAAAAAAATCAGCATTTCAAGATTTTGGCAAAACAATAAACACCAAATAGTAAGCGAGACTCCTGCCAGAGGCTCACATCTGCATAGACATGAAACACAAGTATTATCATTATTAATTTCACAATAAATGTAACCAGGGGAACCAGTCACTTGAGAGAGACCGTTAAAGACGACAGGTGGGTACAGAGATGGTGACGCCCCTGTGAGGCATGTGTGTACCTGCGGTAAATGCTGTAAGACTGGTAGTGGGAGGCGGGTGGCTGCCAGGGTTTAGTATTACAGGTGTTAGGGTCCAAGCTGGAGGTGGACGAAGACTTGGCTGGCACGTCCCGCGTGCTGCCGCTCCGCCCTAGTGCTAGCGTATGGGACGTGCTGGTGTGTTGGCAGGCGGGTGGGCGAGAGAGCCATGTTAGCGGTGGAGGCGCACACACACAGATACAGTATAAGAAACACACACATACAGATTTAACACTATAGCTTTGACATTCTACTGGCACATTTTCATCATATGGGACAAGTTATTGGGATGACTGAATAGTTGAAAGCAGCAACAGACTTGCATAATTTACATCAAGATTTTTGTTGACTTCATTAAAACTGTCCTCCTATATGGCAACTTGGATAAATTCAGAAAGCAATTTTCCAAGTTGTAACTCTTAACTTGGAAAGCAAAGTAATCCAAGAAGGAATATCACATCCAGTACTTTCCCATATGACATGAATGCAGCAGAAGTCCACGTCTAGGTTTTGTACCAGGAAAACCCCATGGGAATTTCAATGTATTTGGAAGTCAGACATGTATTTGGGCTTGTTAAAATGTCTGAGTAATGCACTGAAGGCTGCTGGCACAATAACCTGACAGGACAGGTACAGTCATGCAACACACTGTGGCAGTGATAGAGAAAAGCGTTGGGGCTGATTTGCATGGCTTTTTAAGTAGCTGCACTGTATGTTCATACATGACTAGCACAAACAAAAATTTTCAATTGATAAACAATACAGTCTACACAACATTATTCATGAACCACTGCAAGTCAACCTTTGATGCGGATAAATACATCAGGTCAGATGGAGCAGAGATCGGATGACAAGATGGTCAGACAGATGGAATCTGTATTGCATCACGGTCTAACCTGCGCTGGTAGCTGGAGGTTCGGTTGGTGGAGGTACTTCCTTCAGAGTTCTTCAGGTCATCATCCCATCGTCGCCGAGTGTAGGAGCCACTACGTATCAGAGTGGCAGTAGAGTCCCTGAGGAGCCACAAGCTACAATAGTACCCCAGGTTTCCATAAACACATCCTGACATAGACTTAGTTGTACATGTGGTCTTTTTCATCCTACTTTCACCTAAGACTCTTAATTGTACCCTCTATGAAATTTACCAAAGGAAAATTGCTAAAAGCTGCACACACCATGCGGAGCATTGAGGACAGTTGCCTGCAACACACAGCAGTGGGCAGCGAGGGCCGCTCATGCTAATGCAGAGCCATTTGACTCTAGGGCTTCACCTGTTTTCCTTCTCATCAATGTCTGAAGTACTGGCCAGTCTCCTGGGGATAGTGGGAGCCACATAAGCAAGCCGGGTTCCTTTATCTTTTTCCTAGAGGTATAGAAACAAACAGAGCCAATGTAAATGACATGTATGGAAGAGACTATATCGTTTAAAAAGGTTAGCTGAATGTTTTGTTTTGTTTTTTTACAGTACACAATATTGTTTATAACATGTATGCTCCATTCAGGTGGTTTTTGCCTTCCTTGAAATACAGTTAATATGTTTCATGGATGATGGGAACACCTTTTTTTCCAATAAAGTAGCTCAGAGCATGCTTGTCTACAGTTACAGTAATGTGCAACACTACACAGTCTTAGCTTAGTAATGCACGCAGCAAATGTCAAAAGTAACCAACTCCCAGTATAAAAGGCATTCCAGCACTAACTTTATCTGCACTCTAGCATTTGCAAGTGTTTCATATTGAACCTTAAATTCAAGACCGATCAGCAGTGTACCCTCTTTCTTGGCATACAGCACAACTACATGGTGTGTAGCAGCAACTCATATTGTGGACTGATGAAGAGACCACGTTATTTCTCAACCTCATCTGTAAAAACAATTACAGCTGTTTTAGATGGAACAGTAATGGAAACCTCTGTACAGTCCATGCACAGCAAATTGTGGCGGCATCTTCTAATGACACAGCACATTCTAGTTTATTGGCTCTACGTATGCATTTTTAACTATTTTTCAGCCACTTTTCAAATGTTCGGCAAGTTTGTGAAGTTAAATCTCCAACTTTATGGAAGCTAATGCTCCAGTCAATAAAACTAAAGGATGGAACTTTATGACTGCTAACCTTGTCTTTATCTTTGTTGTCAAGGGAGGAGGACAGGCGAGGGCTTGAGGCTGAGCGCATCACCCCAGTCGTGTCCTTCTCCCTCTGAGCCTCCTTGGTGGCTGTGATCTCTGCTAACGCCCCATAGCTGCCAGTCTTTCTCAAACCTAGGCGCCATGATGCTGGAGACTCATCCTTCCGCTCCTCCTCCACTTTAGTTGAAACCTTTCCAGCAGGCTGACTGACCTGAGAGGGAGGATGTGACACCAGTTTAGTAAAACACACTTAACTATTTACAAGCATGAAGAGGATGTTAATGAGATATTTAGTTGTCTTGGTGAGTAACACAAAAGTAAATTGGGTCAAAACAGTGGTCAAACATGGATTAATCTCCAGGAGCTGCAATTTTAGGTTTAAACATATAGAGGCAGAGAAGAGACATGCCTGTTAAAAGGTAAAAATCACAAACACACACACCTGTAACTGACACTAAAAGAACACTGGAGTCAGAGAACATGCTGTTCCCTGAAGGCGATTATCTTTATTAAAAAAAAAGAAGAAAAAAAAAAAAGGATCACCCGATTCTGCTGGGATTTTAGGGTCAAATGTATGGTTTACACAAGGTCTGCCCAAAGACATTTTCAACAAGTAACAAGCAACTACACAAATACAGAAGCAACATAACAGAAAACACAAGGTGAGAGCACAATTAGCACAGTGCATTTGTTGAATATAAGTGAAAACAACACCATGTAGGGTTGATGAGTGAAAGTCAGCAAAAGGTAGGTTCAACCATCATCACCTGGATCAGGCCACGGTGGTTATGGGGTGTTAAGTCTTAGTGTACAAGGTGCATGTAGGATGAGAGAACAACTTTGGTGCACACCAATGCCTCACCAGAAGTTTTTTGGGCACAAGAGAAATGCCAGTTTTGCGCAAGCCTTGACGCCACAATGCAGGACAGCCTGGCTCCGCCACAGGCATGAGGGGAGTAATACATTCAAACTAAAGCCAACCAAGACAAGAGCCCAGGATGACAAAAACGCAGTGAGGAGGGGGAGGGCAGGGAGGAAAACAGAGGTTGAGACAGAGAAAAAGCCAGAATAAGACAGAAGCAGTAGCAAAAAGAAACACACTTTATGGCAAGGAAAGAGTTTCTCAAGGCCTAGTCACACACACAATGCTTACTGCCAACTAGGGGAACTACCATTGTTGCGCTCAGTTGGACAGATCCAACAAACATCTGGTAGTGTCAAAACTGGACGTTGTTAATGTTTTGCTCACTCTTGTTAGACAGAAGACATTGTGATGTGTGAATACTAGGCTTAAAAAGGACTGGAATGAGAAGACCTTTAAGAAAAGAGTAGAAACATTCAGAATATTGACTCTGGATCAGTGGACACTATTTGACAGACCTTGATTTAAGGGTGCACTTTCATAAAAAGATTAGATCTAAGAAAAGATACAGTACATTCAGAGGGTCTGTGATGCTTTTGTGAAAGTGTGTCTAGGCTTACAGGCTTCTTAATATTCAAGGCTTTATTGGTTTGGGTTCTAAATGTATCATAGACGTGGCAACACTAAGTTTTTAAGATAGTTTTTATCATTGTTTTTTCATCACAAATTAAGTATTTAAATCATTGGACTTGTAAGAAACATGCCTCTGAGCAGGGGTGGGAAATCCTGGTCAAGGGCCAGTGTCCTGCAAGTTTTAGATATTTCCCTCTCCATCACACCTGGAAGCCATTACATCATAATCAGGCTTCTGCAGAGCTTGATGATGAGCTGATCATGAACTGAATCAGGTGTGATGGAAGAGGGAAATATCTAAAACATGCAGGACACCGGCCTTCGAGGACTAGGATAGCCCACTCCTGATCTAGTCTACTGTAGGCAAATATATTCAAGTTGAACTGCTTAGCTGCATTTTGACAGCAGAGGGCAGCAGACTCAAAAGGGGACAAGTCTCACACCAGTACTGTGTTTTTAAACCAATCCACTTCTAGTCTTCTAGCGTCTTTATGCTGAGTCAAATGATCTAATAGTAAAGTGTTAGTATGACCAGAATTTGGCACCAATCAAACCCACTGCACACTCTGTTGCTGTGTTTGTTAATCAC
Source organism: Ostorhinchus cyanosoma (assembly GCA_029814465.1). Taxonomy (NCBI): domain Eukaryota; kingdom Metazoa; phylum Chordata; class Actinopteri; order Kurtiformes; family Apogonidae; genus Ostorhinchus; species Ostorhinchus cyanosoma. The sequence goes on along the minus strand of JAPTYQ010003566.1, from coordinate 6,761 downwards.
CACCCTTGACTTGTCATTACTCCCATTCCAGGGCCTCGGTGACATTTGTTAGCATTGTGTGCTCACTGTACAGTAACATGAAGAGCATATTACACCCAGATACAACCATGTGTATGGTCACCTATGTGGAATACAAACTCATGTACATAAACCACCAAGATCTTTGGTTGGCTTTGGAATGGGCTGTGTTTCCAGAGGGGAGAAAAACAAATTTTACTGATCTTGAGACATGATCAGGCACCAACATGTTTCTGTAAAGGGAAGTTTCCTGGGCTTCATGCAAAAAAAGAGCAGCTCCTGCTCAAAGTAGTTTAAGAGTGGAATAGCAGCATGATTACATCATGGCTGTGCTGCATCTCCTAGGCCTTTTAAAACCAATCAAGAAATTAAATGCCTGTTGCAGGTCTTTAAAGCCAGTAATGGAGCAGCTTTCTGAAATTTTCTATCCAAACTAATTTTCAGGGGATGTTGCTACAGGCGAGTCTATTTATTGCCAAAAGTTGCTAAATGATGTTATGATGCCCAGTGGTTAAAATGACCAGGCCGTACCTTCTTTACCGGTGAAGTGGGAGATGTCACCTGGTTGGTTGGACTGGTTGGAGAAGACACGGTGATGGTGGATGGGGTCGGTGTTGTGCTGTTGCTCACCGATGCTGAAGGCTTGCTCTTTTCTGGGAGATTAGACAGGGAAAAAAATGTGAGGGAGTTGTTAAAGGAAATGTTATGTTGATACCACACAGCAAGTTTAAAATAGGACAAACAGTACCTGCTTCAGTCTCTGACTCTGAATCTTCTTCCTCCTCTTCTTCACTTGAGCAGCTTGATTCGTCCTTCTTCCCCTCCTCTTCTTCATCCACCTTCTCTGGTTCTAAGGTCTCAATGCGTGGGGCGGTTTTCTCTGGCTCCAGAAGTAGCGTTTCTTTACTGTAACACATATATATATATATATATATATTCACTTACCACAAGTATAGAATAATAACTGCTAAAAAGAATAAATGACAGAGAATACCAATTATTTAGTATGGGTATAGGTTTAGTTATACCTGTGCTTATAAGTAATTTAACTATTTTTGTTGATTACTTATCACAGCCACACTGTTTACCTCTTCAGTGGTTTTAGTGATTGGTTGTTGTCCCCTGTGGTTGTCGTTTCAATCAAAGGAGATTTCTTAACATCTTTCTTGTCACTCATCAGCTGGAGTTTAAAAAAAAAAAAAAGAGCCATCAGCAATGATAACTGGATGAGAGGGACTATCCATCATTTTTCTCTGCAGATGACTTACCAGATTTTGTTTCTTTTGTAGTTCTTCCAAGTATCCTAGAACATCTTCATCTGCTACATCAAAAGCTGTCTGGCCCTGAGGGCAACAAATCACAGTCTCTAAAACACCAATAACAAAGTGGATTACGCATAACTGTATGACTTATAACTCTATGACTATCTTACCATTTTATTTATAAGGTCCATGTCACAGAGATGCTCTACCAGTATCCTACATGCCTCCTCTTTGCCCCAATGTGCTGCTGCATGTAGAGGAGTCCAGCCATCATAGTCCTTAATATTTACATCATACCCTGCTTGAATTAAAAGCCTGCATAACAGAGAAGTGAGGAAACAAAGGTTTTTGTCAGAATTAGCAATCTCTCTTTTAGATGGGGATCTTGAAAGTAATGTTTGTTTTGACTGTACTGAGAGACAACAGTGAACCCTGGCTCTGTCTAAATGCCAACATCTGTCAGATCAAGCAAGATAGTCTACCTTAAAAATCTTAGTGATCCTTTAGCACAAAAAGTTGGCTAATGCACAATCTGTTAACCAATTAAGCTGCCAAATTCAGAAAAAACATTTAGATCCTCCTTTTGTGTTACATTGACACTAAACTTTAAGATCTTGACTTGTTCTATGGTGGTTGAACTGTCTACCAGGAACAGATGGAAATTCAGTTCCAGTTCTTATCCTACAGCAGTGTAGCTGTCTAACAGCCCACAGAGACAATGTCAGAGCAATGCACTGACAAAATGCAGGACGCTAGAGATGTTTGGCACTAGCAAATATCAAACCAGAAGCTAAACGTCACTACTGTCTTGATTATAAGCAGCATTCAATTTAATTTGACTGAAAGGCTTTATATAAATAGTTCCCAAATGAAAATGGGTGATTAATGCCAAAAGACATTCAATTTACAGTCAGTCTACTAGATTATGTATTAAATCAAGACCACAGCTTACTTTAAAACCTCGACGTATCCCTTCGCAGCTGCGACATGGAGTGCCGTTCCTCCAGACTTGGCGTGTCGGATGTCCTGGATCTGGCCACTGTTAAGCCACTGCCGGGCGTCCCTCAGCATGATCCGCTCCTCCTCTTTTCGAGCTGCTTCGATATCCACCCCTGGTGAGACAGACAGGACTGATACTGTCAAAAGGGCAATGGAGGATTACCTACTACTTGGGAAGAAGCTGCCAGATGCAACACTAAACTGACAGAGACATGGGAACAGATAAATGAAATATTTAATGAGTGATTATGATTAAATGTCATGTAAGGTAAAACATGGCAATGTAAGGGAATCTATAATGTTTTGTGAAAACATCATATAATAGGCAGTCGGTATGAGTTAGCAGAATACACAGCAACAACAAATACTTCTCATGTAGCCTTGTAATTCTACCAAGCCAGGATTCAATATTTTTTCATGTGGTTAAGATACAAAAAAAGAGACATGCGCTTAATAATATGGAAAACTGTTTTACACTAGATGGGTTGCTCAAGCACTTGGTCTCCTTCAGTGAAGAGAACTGTGCCAATATTCTGTCAATCTGACCATCACATAGTGGGTGCTAACTCACAGACTTCATCTTTCAGAGGGCCAATGTGTGGAAGCTACAGTATATGCAGCGGTGAAAACGGGCCTGTATTGTCTTGTTGACACCTGGCTGGAACATGAGATGGAGTGAAATGCACTGCTGCACGGGTCGCTGACTCGTCAGCTGAGCGTTAACTGTGTTGAACTACATAAACAGTCACTCAAGAAGTGCTCTGGGGTAGGAGCCAAGACTTGAGCTGATCTTATAGGCTTTATTCTACACTCAAGGATACATCACTCATCCCCTGACACTCTAGAATGATCAAGATTGCCTCAAGCTTTTAGACCACTGAAAAAGTACAACTGTGTAAGCAGAAAAGTGCAGGCAGAGAAGAACTTAACTAAAAGTTTAGCAACTGCAAGCTGGAATACAGTACGTACAGATATGTGTTATGTGAAAGAAAAGCCTTAAGGACTTCTGAATCTTACTATTCAACAACTCTGACAACTTGTCAGGGAGGCTAGGCTAAATAAATAAGTAACTCCATCTACTAACCAACATATGACATGATATCTGTAATAATCAGCTTGTTTAAAATGGGACATGTTTCTATTCAGAGCCCAAGTAAGCTACAGCATGAAGAAATGAGACAAAATGTGAGACTGTATATCTAAGTTTAGCTTTTGCAAACAAGAAACTTGACAGCCAACTAATGACATTCCATGGAAGAACATGAAAAATCACAGTAATGCTTTACTTGTATGAAACTGATTTTAAGACCTTGATGATAGAACAACCATTTATTTGTTCGATGTCTTATATCACTGGAGAGTATATCATCAAATACTGCCTTCTCTTTATTTTCAGCAAGAACAAACAGTACTGCACAAGGTTACTGTATGGTCATTTTATACTTAGTTTAAAAAAAAAAGGTATAAGTAATGTATGAAAAAGTGCAATTGAAATATGCTGCACAACACAGATAAGCTTCATCAGGGCACAGCACTTAATATAGGGAAAGAGAGCAAGCCAGGTAGGGCGACATCCTGTGATCTCTTGGGCAGTAGCCTACAGTGTCTATAAAAAGCAGGGAGACTAATGGCCTTTAAGTAGGACTACTGAACCAGAGATGAGTGGAGGAGCTGGCAGCAGTTCAAAGTTGAGTTTTTATAAGAGAACAGCACATCTTCTACCTGAGCATTGAGTAGATAAAGAGAAAATCCAATAGACCAAAAAAGGACTGAACTCCCCCTTTACCTCACTGACAACAGACTCATGGTATGTCTGCTAAGGCCAACATGAAACATGCAGTGTATAATATAGTCCTGCACTTAAGTAAGCACAAGGACTCTAACAGACACTATTATTCAGGGTTTCTGCAGGTTTCAACATGTTAAATCTAAGAATTTTTAAGGCTAGAATGAATACAAATTAAGAAGTATTCACATTCACTAAACCTGACTTATACAAGGTGATGGCAGATATTGGCTGGTAGCCTTCCACAGAGGCTTCCTGCTTTTCCCACTTGCAACTTTAAAGATTTTTCATATTTGATCGGTCATCTGTATGGAATACACCCCATGGTTGGGGACACATGTGCACCGTAGATTAATTTAAAGTTTAATCATCACAGTGTCAAATATAGTTTTATTTGCTTCACTTGCTCCTGTGAGGCAAGAAATCTATTAGAGGCGACTTAAATTCATTCATCTACTATTCCTGTGCTGTTTATGTAGCATAACATGTAGACAGTGACAGCGCACAGCACCGCCAAATTTTCCAATTCAACCAAGTGCAACGAAACAAAAATCATTGACTTTCCGTTTCTGTTTATCGGTTTGCACCAATAATTTTATTGTTTTTCGTGTTGTACAAGTCCTGTACCTTTAATAAAAATCTGCCAATTAGTTTTGGTGGGATCCTGCTGAGACTGACAGACATGTTGAGTGACGACATCAACTCTGCCCTCAGTGATATAACATACAATCTAATGGGGATGGACACAAATATTCTATTATTCCATTACTAATTTGTTAGGGTGACCTCTGCGTTTTATTATTGATATTCTAACATTGACTGTTTTGATTATATAACTGCAAGAAATAAGATAATCATGTATAAATCATCCTAAGACAGTCTCTAATGCTGGTTTTTCTTTAAAAACAGAAAGATAATTACAGTACGATAATTGTCTTCAGCCTATGAACCAGTTTCACTCATGGTGTCAAGGCTTCACTACTGTGCATCATGAGTTGTTAACGTAATCAAGGATTCTATTGGGTTTCTTTAAGTGTCTTTAGAGATGTCAGAAGTAACAGTGTTAAACCAGTTCACTTTAACCTCCAGAACTTTGTATTGGGTGTTTCGCAGCCACTGTTAAGTCACAATGTCTGACTCTGAATCGCACTCAGCTGTTGGTTTTGTGTGAGTATCGGCCTGAGCAGTGGGTGTGGGTTCACTGTTATTATGATCTACAGCTGTATTTACAGTCACTGATCAGATTCCACTGGACACGATTCTGTGTCTCAACATGAAAGCTTGAAAAGTTGTTGCAGTAGCATCGAAGTGTGACAGGTGATATCTAGTATTTTGATTCGGACCAGGAGGAGAAGGATGGAGAGTGAAACTGAGTATTTTCAAATTATGTTTTTCCCCCCAATTTTGGCTACTGCAGCTTTAAGACAGATAAAGCTTTAGATGTTTTAAGGCCTCTGGTTAATATGAATTGATTTTAGACATTTTACAAACCAAATGACTCTTCTGTCTTCGTACTAACTGTGGCAACAGTGACAGGCCAGGAGTTACAAACACTATTGAGGCCATCAACCACAGGCCTGCATGAGCTGACAGAGAAATGAGTGTGGCAGAGCTGTCCAGTTATTCAAACTGGGTCACAGAGAGCATCTCACTGTTGTTCCTGCTGAGGAGACAACATGGCCACTTACTAACAAGTTTAACCCCATGACTGGTGTCTCTTTGAGAAGAGAAAATCACATTAGAAACATACAGAAGCGTTACACAACAGCCAGTTGCATAATGCTGCCTGCTACCTCTGGCACACAGAACTGAGCTGTGTATTATCTGCATCTGTCCTGAGGCCAGGAACACTACAAATTCATTCTTTAGTTGACTTTTATCTTTTGAAAGTTACGTCCTGAATATGTAAAGTTGACATAATCATGATATATTTGGTGGTCAGTCTATGAGCATGCTGAATGCTGACATACATTTGGCTCTACATCTGTCAGTAATGGATCTTAGGGGAAGTGGTGTGCGGATGCTATGACCTGCAAAACAAACCAGCAAAACAAAACTGACAGCTGTCTCAACTCAGAATATTTCAGGTCTTGGTGGGAACAAGTTTTGCCAATGTTACATAATGTGTTTAAGGAGCACAAGATGAAAACAGCACTGCCTGTGTAATGATCACTACTTGCCAAGTACTTTTCAAATCCTTGGACAGTGAAACAGTCAAGAAACTGACAACAAACAGACAACCAAAAGCACTGGAAGCCAAAGCAGTTGGAAATTAAATATTTCATGGGTACTATGCATCTCATCACCCTGTAAAAATTCTCACCATATATGAAAGGTGTGCTGTGGGACAAAGTGTATACACTCTAAAACGAAAAATTAGTGTCCATTTGTGCAGAACTGACAATGTGGCACTTCTTGTTGCCTACACACAACATGAGAATATAAAGCTTGCTTCAAGAGTGGCAGAAGGTGCTATAGAGAAGGGCAAGCCAGTCAAGTTTTATTAGTAAAAATGAGTTGAGGAGTAACTCTGTGGCCTAGGGTAGTTAACATGTTTGTGCATGGCCTCGCACCATAGGGGAAGGCCTTTCATCATCTCAAGAATGCCCAAGCCAAAAATAGATAGACATGACGTTTCGGTTTTGAAACGTCATAGGAGAGCTCAAAACACAGCTGGATCATTTTTCAATATTATG
>JAPTYQ010003396.1:0-11018 GCA_029814465.1 Ostorhinchus cyanosoma | reverse complement strand
CCCCCCCCCCCCCCCCGCAGCGGCGGGACAATGATCAAAGATAGGAGGAGGAATGACAGGAGGAAAATGAGCTGAAAAGTGCAGCTCCGCTCTGTGGATGAGTTGTTGTTGTCACACGGTACAGAGAGGGAGGAGCTAGGGGACAGTGGAAGCCTTTGAAGAACAGATAACTGGGCTTTGGCTACTACTGAAATGTCTCAGGTTTGGTTCAATGTCCCACACAGGTCAAAGAGATGTGGAAACTCTGAGATGCTTTTCGATTTACGCATTTAAACAACTCATGCTCTTCACTCCCACCTGACATTTCACTTAACTGTTTTTTTTTTTGTAAAGTAGCCTACTTTTTTTTTTGTAGAACATTACAGCCAACACCTGCTATCTAACATTATGCAAGCTTTGCAACACAGTGATTCACAGTAATAAAATATTGGGATAAGCTTTACTTTGCACTTTACTTACTTTTTATGGGACTGTTTAAAAGCATTTTCTGTCTTTTGAGTGTGTTTGATTCAAGTACCTTTTTTTCTTCTTTTATTTATTTATCTATTTTTTTTTTTAAACTTGCATTCACAGGAAGACACTGATCCAAAGTCACAAACTGTTTGGATAAACTTTATTTATTAAGGGGAGTTTTTTCAGTTTGTCTTTCATTCAGGCACATGTCTTTTCACTCACTTAATTTTGACACTTTCTTTTTAATGGATCAAAGTGGAATGATGCCTTAAAGATGAACCTGTGTATGCATAACTAATAAAGTGACTGATCTCCAACACATCCACTTTTTCGCTATCATTCTTTCATGTCATCTGTTGCTAATAAAGTCCAATTGAACTATGATTTATTCTTTAAATGTCATATTAGAGTGTGTTACCAGAATAAAGAATCAATTGAAAGAAACAAAAAGCAAAATATTACCAGAATATGTTAAAGAGTTGGAGCTGGAGTACAATGACAAAAACAACAATAAGAATGTGTGTCTAAAAACCAATAGTATATTTCTTGTTCAAGGTGTCTTAAAAAAAAATCAGTGTCAGCTTTAGCCACTCACATACTGTACTGCACAACTTCCAAACAGAGCATTACCTCGCTGAAATGGTTGTACAATTTCATGATGCTCAGAATTGAACTGAGATTAACTCAGCTGGAACATGAACTCTCAAAGTTTCCTTCAATCTCAATTTCAGATGGAACAAAAAAAAAAAAAAAAGAATGAAGGCAGAGAGAGAAGAAATGCAGCCCTGTTTCATGGGTCGGGTCAAGTTAATGTACAGTAAATACAGCTTATATAGACTTTTTATGCCCACTCAACCACACATGGGACATCCTGAAGTGCACTGTTTCTTATCTACCTTCCACCTAATGAGTTAGTTTGTATGAGACAGTGAACTACACATACAGCATATCCAAGTTATGGAAGGAAACTACAAGCGGCGCTAACAAGCTCTAAAGTTTCAGTGTAAATCAGTAATGTCAAAAAGTTGTGGTTTTTTGCCATATTTTATGAATTTGTTATCCAGGCGTTTATCGTGCATTCTGATTAGGTTCAATGAGAGAAGTGCGTGTCAAGAACGACAGTGCTTATCACCGTCTGTATTTGAACTAATATTCAGTGTTTTCCTGTTGTCCTGTTGTGTCAGATCAGCTTTAAGATAAGCAGTGTGCCATTTCAAAATTATCATTCAGGGAAAGAGGTAGCTTGTAGTGTAAAATCAATAGCTGCTTAAAATTCATTGCCAGGCAATCCATTTGCCCTTTATGTTGCTAACCTTTCACTTAAATATGCACCATATTAAGATTTCATTATATACAATGAATGTCACAACAGTTTGCTCACTATTTCTCTTGTTTGCATGGGTTAACTGCAAATCATTGTGCTTGTAATGTCTGAAAAATGACTTTCATTAACATTATGTGCATAAAAAAGGAAAAATATGAGCCTGAGTATCCTAATAGGTATTAAAAGGCACCACAGGATATGTATGATGTTTTAGATACAAAGGCCTTTCAACAAACTGGGTGGGCTGCATGTGTCTGACCCCAGTTATGAAAACACAGCTAAAAACACAAAAGCAGCTTGTATACTCACGCTGTACATTTAGCTGCAATTCTTTGTTTACATCATTCAGCACAAAATAATTACTTTGTCTTAAGTCATATGCGTGAACATATTTTGAGAGAAAACTTATTTTGAGGCCAAAGAGAACTTTTCCTCAGCCAGAAGAAAAGTGATTTAAAACTAGTACGCTGAATGAAGTTTACTTTTCTGAGGACTTAGTCAACTAAGTAACATAAACAGAGTTTTCTTAAAAGTACAAAGAAGTACAGTACATGTGGATAAGATTGCGGTAAACAAATGACTACGTCAAAATGTAATCACCCACTATGATGTATGGCATGAGGAAAGTGTTTGAAAATGTATGGATATGGGACAAGACTTGTGTATGATCAATGACACAGTATATTGTTTGATGTAATAATTTATTCACCCCATAAAGCTTTGATAAAACAATGTTGAAAAGCAATTTAAATTGAATTCATTTAAATGTCAATTCTCATGGTTAGGACTTTTCTATAATTGGCTATTTAATTAAAATAATTTTCATAGTCATTAATACAGCCAGCAACTTGTAGCGCACTGACGTGTTTTAATTACATGGTATTAACAAAATTGATATGCTTTAGAAAGCATGGTGAATAAGAAATAATTAGACCAATCATACATCATCCTCTTATGGACATTAAGTGTATCACAATATAATTGATGAACTTAAAAAACGAGAGAGATAAATAACTTTAATTGTACAGAGTTGGTGTACGGAGCTTGGAACAAAGAATCATACTCACGATGTATTATATTTCAGAGGCAATTCATTATCTGTAACATCACTTAGCTCTCTGTGCCCAGAACTCTCCTCTAACCTATGATTACATGACATCTGAAAGCGCCGATGCTGTGTAGTCTTTTAAAATGTCCTTTTACCTTGTCTGCATAAATCTTCAAACTGCTTTTCAATGGGGGGCAAATGAAGGGAGGAGAGGCTGCTTCAAACATAAGAATCATTTAGATGCTTGGAATAAAGCACTTATTGATCATGAATATTTGTTTCTCCAAGGTTACACTGCCTTGACCCCATCTATCCTTAGACACCGTCCAACACAAACATGCCACTTGGGCTAAAGGGTTGATGTCAGAGTGCACACTGATGCAGAGGATGTGTGATAATATTTACCAGCAGCTGTATCAATTTAATTCCAAATGCAAAAATAAGCATAGACTTCCTTCCTCTCGTGTTTTTTTATGAAATCTCATGACGTTATCGGATCAGATGATCAACATGTGCTGACCAGAGCGAACCATAACACAAGGAAAATACCAAGGAAACAAGGAGAATGGCAACTATACACTGCAAAGATCTAAATCTCACCAAGTGTATTTTTCTTATTTCTAGTCAAAATATCTCATCACACTTAAAATAAGACATAATCACCCAAAGAGTAACTTGTACGTGAGATATAAGAACTTATTTTTAGACAATAGATCTTGAAAATCTTATTTCAAGAAATCTTACTAAGATCATTTTCACTTGTTCTATTGGCAGATTTTTTTTTCTGCTTAATACAAGTTTTCTTTTTTCCTTAGTACAAGCAAAAAAAAAACTCTGCCAATGGAACAAGTGAAAATCATCTTGGTAAGATTTCTCGAAATAAGACTTTCAAGATCTATTGTCTAAAAATAAGTTCTTATATCTCACTGAAAAGTTACTCTTTAGGTGTTTGTTTTATTTTAAGTGTGATGAGATATTTTGACTAGAAATGACAAAAATACACTTGGTAAGATTTGGATTTTTCCAGTGTAGCAGGAACTGAGGGTTATGAAAGTTAAATCATCTGCCCCTTTAAGGCGTCTTTACTCATTTATACAAAGAGCATGTGTAGATACAGGATGTACATAAGTAATTAAATCACTGGATGAGATTATTTTTGTACCAGTAGCTATCTGCAGACTTGAATCTACCCAGTGAACTCAGTTGGACACCTGCTGTAAATGTATATGTATTATATCCCACCTCTTGATACTATTGTTACAAAAAAGAGGTGGACTCAAAGGTGCTAATAAAATGCTGTTTCACACAAAGTATGTAAAATAACAGCTTTCTGGTAATGTTAGTGCTCAAAAGAGGAGCAAATGGAGCTCACTTCATTTTCAAAGAGCCAGCCTCTCTGATAGTCCCACAATTAGGGGAGTCACGGCCCACATCCTACAGTACTTCATTTGGTGCCACGCGGCTTCCAATATAACTGAGGTGCAAGAAACAGAGAGATTTGTGGATATCTAAATTGCTAAAGCAGAAACCTGTATAAACAGCGGTAATTACCGGGCCATTGACAGTCTCTCAGTGTTGTGCTCATTCTGCCACAGCCGCAGTGATTAAAATGAATCCTCATCGACTTCTCCATTAAAGCGCTGGCAGGAGCGATCCCGTGACCTTTCCCCATTGATTGAACATAACAATCACAATTCAATTGTAATGCAAAGAGAACATTTGTTATAATGTACACGAGATGCATGAGCCATTTCCTGGGAGCGGGGAAGGGTAATCAATGGAGTGACTCTTGGCGTGATGCAAGGAGAATGAGGCTGTGTTTGTAGGCCCTAATTCATACAGCCCGCAGTGTATGATGGAAGGCAATGATATGCATGTAAACACTCTGATTTCTCTCTACTCATCGTTCAATAGGATGACAACAAATCTTGATTTCTATTTCCAAATATACTAACACAGCCAGTGGCGCACACACTGTCTGATAAAATGTTTACTCAGTTTCTGGTCAAAGTTTGATTCATGCATATAACATCATGTGGTGATGCGTCTTTTAAATGATCCTTCAGACAATGGCAGCTGCCATCTTTCAATGGAAGGGACTTAATGAAACATATGACTTCAGAGACAGCAGGATGTTACCCTTACATCCACAGAAACACAGAACAAAAGACTGAGCATCTGCATAAACCTATGTTTACTGGAGTTATCTGAAATAATGCAACGCAGTACGTTCTAGGGATAGTGAAGCAAGGACAAGCGTGTAAAGTATAATTACTAATGATTAGCTAAACTCAAGCAACTTGCACAATCCATACTCCACAGAAAAGAAAAGCATGATAGGCATAACATCACTGTACAATCCATCTTTAGAAGCTACACTCGATCATGTCTTTTAAAAACTGTCTGATGAAGAGTGTATACGAATGATGTCCTTAAGGGATTTCTTTTTAGAATCAGGAGATTATAGTTTACACGGACATTAAACAGATTAAACCAGCCAGCTCTCTAAAGGCAGTTTATCTAATGGAGAAAATGTGGTATGCTAATTGAGAAATTCCGATGGTAAAATTATATTTAAACCCCTCTCTCCTTTTCACTTTCTCCCTCTCTCTCTCTGCCTCTCTCTACTGGAGGATTTTAGTTTGTCTTGATGAAATCAAATGACTAATCACAGCCATAAGCTGTGAGACGTTGGCTGAGTGAAACAGTGTTTGCCATGCTAAAAGGTAATTGTCTCGGAAAACTTCATCGATGACAGATTCAATTCCATTTAGTAAATGTTTAATAAATGCTGTACAAACAGGCAGGCCTATCTCGTTGTGCTTAGAAAACAAAGGGAAACTTTAATTGCTTTAATCATCCCTAGCTTTGACGTTGTTATTGGCCTTAAAAATAGCAGTTAACAGAAACTGTCCTGCTGAGGAAATTGAACCACATTTGGAAAACGATGCGTAATTAAGATAGGGGCATCCCGAGCAGCTAGGTCCAGGCAAACTGTTGTGACTAGGAAAAACATTCCAAGTCATACAAAGCTATTCAATTAACAGAAGGACCTAAGGAAAACAACGTCCCTATTATGTATCACTTACTTTAATCAGATTGAAAGCGATTGTATCCCTTTTTGAAAATCCCTTAACACAAACATGTTAATTAACAGATAGGAGGGTGGAAAGATGTATTTTTCATTAGTGGGTGAAATAATGTTCCCCTTTAACATCAAGGAAAATCAACTGCTTACTGCAGTTAAACCAGTCAGCGGTGTAAATTCCCTGCCAGCATTTTTATTTAAAACCTCATTAATGTGTTTCAACCCAGCATAGCTGTACCTTTAATCTGCACTAAAAGGAAATAATGCGTTTCCTGCTTTATTTACCAGCCTTACTTAACAAGTGTTCCTGTACAATTAGAATTGTTAATAGATCTGGAAACAAAAGGACTTTGAAGGTGGGAAAGTGCTGACATTATTTCACAGGGGAAAAACACTCTTGAGAAAAAAGATCTGCTGTAAATGTAGTTTCCTGGAACACAGGCACACTGCAATGTTGGGCTCTCTCATTAGAAATGCCATGCACAGGACATAAATCAAGGCCTGTAAAACATTTCATTGCCACACAACACTAAATTACACACTTGCTGGTTTGCCACACTGATTGTGTTTAAACATTGTAATTTTACTTTATTCCCATTAAATCTATGCAGAGTTTTACAATCCATAAACAGAGTATCTGTAATAAAAGTTAATAAATGTCAGAATTTGCATTTGGAAAAAAAACACCCTGCTACATTTTTGCAAATATCAATCTATGAACCTTTCAACATTTCGTCAAACAAAATGCTAATTGTACCTTTAGGAATTTAGGAGACAAGTGACAAGAAATGAGATGCAATGTCCTTTGGAATCAGGAAATCAGCTGAACTGGAATACATTAAGTGTGAGCAAAGTGCAGGTTTTTGTAAAGAACAAAAGAAATGGGATTGTGGGGAATGTTTTACTAAGCCATGACAGAATTCTAGTTGTATCCTTGTACTGTGTTAACTGTTGTCCTGAGTATTATTTAATTGCACGTGTGATTTCTACGCCAAGATTTGATCACGCTTTGTTTGCCTTTTCAGTCGACTGTACTTTTACCTCTTTTTCTCTATTGTACTGTTGAATGCTGATAAAACACGCACAAAATGATTATGGCAGTGCAACATGAGACGTTATATTGCAGTGATTGTGATTTATTGTAACCTGTTAAATGTGCCAAGTTAACTGTTTCCTGACTCTTACTGTATTGAATGACACTGATCACTACATGAACTGCATATCAAGAGTCAATCAAGCCAATAAGTGTAATGTTCTGTTTTATGACACAGAATACGCAACTTTAGACACCTGATACAGATTCTGATAATGGTTCTGACAAACGCATGGTTATAAACGCATGGCTGATATACAAATCATATAATCACTTTATTTATGCGGATAGAGCCCCATGTTTGATTATTAAATTATCAGAGAATACTGGAATATACTGACTACAATAGGACTCAGGAAAAGGAAATGAATCATTTTAGATTACGTAGATAGGCAAATATTTTAAAATATGTCTGTAGTTATTTAGAACATTTGAATTTATTAAAGATTATAATGTAAATTGTGTCTCTTATCACAAGTTTAAGGGCCCCCATTTATAAGCGGAGGACTGCTTCTGGGGCGTCCTATTACAAACTGTATCTTGTAAATGAACTGTCAATTTTAACTGTTTGTAATAATTTTATAATTGATTGATTGATTGATATATGGTCACACATCAGTGTTTTTCTGCCATAATATGAAGTCATACCCATGTTTTCTGACTGTAAACTTTACAGCTGTGACATTCTTAACCTACTGAAGTACTTGAAACATCTTTGTTGTGGGAAGTTTTTCTCATTTCAGCAATACTTGACCAGACAATGTAAGTATCATTATTAATACCATCCACCATATAGAGAATCTTTACATGAACACCAAAAGACAAGATGAAAATTAATACATCTAAGGAAATTTAATTATGGAAGGAAGCAGTGACCTGTAACCATTATTAGTAAGTCACAATGGTCATGTCCTTGACTGTATTTTGGTACATGATATGATACTGATTATTTTTCTTAAGAATTTGTTCAGCAAGTTATTCTTCATTTTAGTGTCCAAGGGATAATACATAGAAAGGTCTTGACAGAGTAGCACCGTGTGCTATAATATCTCATAGTTTGCAGTAGGTCACTATGCTCTGCTGACTTAATAAACTATGTATCCAACAACAATGATTATTCATGTCATTCTTCAAAGGTCCTTGAGAGGATCTTGATGCAGTAGCTATTCAGTGTTACGTGTTAATTCAAGCTTAGCTAAGACTGTACCATCTGGGCCCTTGTACTTGATGATTAATGCCAAAGAGTTGATTCATATGTGCAATTGGAGTTTAATAAACAAGGATTTCAGAGTTAAATGGCACATACAAATACTTGGGATGAACCCATTCATACTGTCTAATTTGTGTTCTTTGGTAATAAAACCCACTTATAATTGCACACTACAATCGTCGTCAACATTCACAAATGTGGGGATTTTGTGATTAACATAATGTGCTTCTTTTAGACAGAAAATAATCTCACAATGCTAAGATGCCTTCAGACATTCATACATAAGATTCATTATTTCATCCAAATTAACTTACCACTGCTACAGTATGATTAACACTCCAATAAAAAGAAAAAACAAATGTTTGTCTTTGTACAGATTAAGCAAAGATTTTTTTTTCCCTTTTATAATAATGCTGTTTGTACTTCTCACTATGCCTTGTAAACAAAATTAACTTTGTAATCCCTCTTTTGCTCACATTCTGTCTCTTTCAATGTCACCATACTTGCAGACATCACAGAAAAAAAAAAAAAGGTTTTGGGATGCAGATAGTGTCCCACAATCTGCCACAATGGCACCACACAACAGTGACCTCTACAGGAATACAGACCTAATCAGCAGCAATCTGCCTCATGCTCATTGTGTGATAACATTAAATGCCTCATGCATATGTCTTGTGTGATTTCAGGTCATGGAACCGAAATTAAGACAGAGTTCTCCAAAAGTAAAATAATGGTTTTGTATTATTCTGCAGCCACACAACCTCAGTAAAGAGATGTGCTACTTAACCTTAATGTGTAATGGAATTATAAAATTAAACAATTACTTATTTAATATGGTTTATGGTTTTATGAACGCAGAAAAATACATATTGGTTCAAATTTGACAAGAAGAACAGTTTTTGTACATGTGATCTAAATTAAACACTTCTTCAATTTACTAACTGGAGTGCTGAGGTTACATTTTTGGGGACTGCACGGCAGATCTGAGAATAAGGTAACAGGTGAAGCTGTTGAAGCTGATGTTCCCAACACTCCAACTCCTCTGCTTTTACAGGAAAACAAAGAACAGTGCAGAGCAGTGTCTTTAGTGGGATAGAGAGGAATGGGAGGGTGCCAAGCCACGTAGACCACAGCCAAGTGCAGGATCACGGAGGAGGAATGAATGATGCTCAGATAAGGGACAAAGTAAAGAGGGCAGACCAAACAGGAAAACTAAGAAGGGAGAATGTGCAGGGCGTTGGCCGCTTTAGCAGGAAAATGTGCTGATATCAATATGTTGCATTCTTGTTTTTTTTTTTTTTTTACGTTCTGATATGGTGTTTTCATGCATTTTTTTCCTTTACTGAATTAATCACTGTACTCCTCAGACAGTGTTATGAGTAAAACTTTGAGTAGTTTTCTAAACTCAAATCCTTTAAGAATTTTAATTGCCTCTATGTTTTTTTTTTTTTACAATAAGGTAGCGCTGTCTCAAAAAAAAAAAAAAAAAAAAAAAGTAATAAATAGCCTATCCTCAAATAAAGAGCACTGCTTGATTCAGATCATCCCTCTTTGGCCTAAAGCCTGTCTGTCCTCCAAATTTTTATGGAAATCTGCTGAGGTTTTCAGATTTCTAGCTGGCAGGTAGAACTAACTAACTAGGGAGCAACTTAACTTTATTTTTTTTGGTTTAAGCAATAAATCAGTGCAACGCTTTTACTGCAATGCACCTGATTTGAGCAATGGAAATGGATACTTTATTTAGAAATACATTAACTAGCTCTGAAGAGCAACAGAATCACATGTGGCGCTAAAAACATGACATTTTTGAGCAATTGTAGACCTTAAAATTCAAATTAGTAATTGAGAATAGGGCCAGAGAGGAAAGAAACCCAGGGTAATCTACTGCTTTTCCCACACAAGGGACCGGGAGAACACAGGCTATGTTGTACCCCCCTTTCCTTTCTACCCGAGTTCTCCTTTATGTATTCAAATTCACTTCAGCAGCATAAAATTCTCCCAAGAGACAGCATTGTCCTCTTGCTTGTCCCTTGGGCTTCCCATCTCTCAGTAACATCTCTTCACTCCCCACAATTTAGCCCTACACCTAGCAGACTTTTTCTACACTACCCTCTTTTCAACTATTTCAAAGCAATTTAATGAAAATTAATTAAATGCTTTTTAAGGCCATCACTGAATGCACAGAATGTTTAAAGGCTTTGTGCAAATTATTCCTCTTCTTACTTTTTAGTAGGACAGTCTGAAACAAACGCGCTGAATAGGCTTTCACTGTTTTTATCCTCGAATAATATTCTCTGTTGTGTTATTATGTGTGAAAATAAAGGGTACACATTTCTCCCCTCTCTCTGTCTCAGTGCATTCAGGAAACTTAGAATAGCAAATTTTGCACTGATGGCTGAGTCGCAATTGCAGTTACAAATGTACGAACACTATACTTTCATAATAATGTGGCCCAAATGCTTCAAAAGGCGCGTAGGTCTGCTCTAGTGAACTTGAATGTGTGGTCCTTGGTGCATAAAGTAAGCATAAGGCCAACTCTATAGCAATGTGGGTTTACTGAATGAAATGAAAAGCCTAAGGCATCAGAGTTAATGTATTAAACCAGGAGAGGAGTAACAATGGTAAAATACTAAATACAAGTGAAACAGAACAAATGATATATTCGGTTTTGTTTTTGTCACAGTAGACTGACAGCGCATAGTCGCTGTGATTTTTTTTGTTGTTGTTGTAAGAAAGAAAGAAAGAAAGAAAGAAAGAAAGAAAGAAAGAAAGAAAGAAAGAAAGAAAGAAAGAAAGAAAGAA
>JAPTYQ010003224.1:368-13601 GCA_029814465.1 Ostorhinchus cyanosoma | reverse complement strand
CGCATTTGGTTAGTGACAAAAAAGAAACACTGGGTCTTTTTATGAGTTAAAGTTTGGACGTGAAACTCTCGCGAAAGGATTTGCACATTTGGGCCTGAGTTTTTCTAATAAACCTCTACTATGTTCGCCGTTTTGCTGAGGGATGTCTGCTGCGATGGTTGGCGAAGCATGTGAGCTAATTAAGAGTTTTTGTGGGCGGGGCTAAAAACAGGGGCATCGTCTTGTTGAACCACAGCCAAGAAACAGAGCGGAGTCGTGTCCTAGATCTGAGCTCTACACAAACATGAACCTCGTACTGGAAAAGTGACTCACAGCTAAAAGCTTAAAAAACTACTGAGAAATTATGTTCTAAAACACAGGAGGGACACAAAGAACCGAGTGGACGCAGTTTTTAGACCGGCACAAGGTCATGTTTGACATATTTAAGACTGAAACACTGTTGTAAACTTGGAAGATGTAAATTTGATCAAATCTTCAATGAAATTCGACTTATATTAAATTATACTAATGTTTCAGGTTTTTTCCAGATCACTATGTGACATGTACGGAATGTTCCACTTGTTTATGGCTCCATTTCAAGAACATGTGAAGTAGATGCGCATGTATGTAAATGTCCACGGACGCCAGAGACAAAAACAAGATAAACTGGATAAACGTGTGTAAAGAAATTCCCTCTGCAGATGAAGCTGAAGGAGTGGAGTTTACAGAGCGGAAATCTTGTAAATATTGTTTTTAATGATTTTTCCAAGTAAAAAAAAAAAACAAAAAACAAGGGAGTTTTTAAAACCGCCTTAAAACAAACACAGATAAGGATGTGTTGATGGTTTTCAGATCCTGTCACATGTTCACGTTGTAAACAGTGAAACCAGTTTAACTCCAGGAACCACCACAGGAGGATTTTAATAATCAGAGCAAACAGAAGGAAAGTTTACAGCCTGTCTGCGGAAAAAAGAATCACAAAGATGTTGATTTGCACAGGACTGATATTACCATCCCTCGGGCCGAGTTTTTATTTTAGACACAGAATATTCACATGGAACTCACACTGGAAAACATCTAAAAGTGTTTGTTTTTTTTCTCATTTCTAGTCCAAATATCTGATCACACTTAAAATAAGACAGAATCATCTAAAGAGGAACTTTTCAGTCAGATATAAGAACTGATTTATAGACAATAGATCTGGAAAATCTGATTTCAAGAAATCTTACCATGATAATTTTCACTTGTTGAAGCAAAAAATAAATAAATAAAATCGTCAGTTAAGCAAAAAAAATAAATAAATCTGCCAAGTTACTCTTTAGGTGATTATATCTTATTTTAATTGTAATGAGATAGAAATGAGAAAAATACACTTGGTAAGATTTAGATTTTTGCAGTGCATGGATAATGAGTTACCAGATGTGAATTGATGTTTAGTTCAATTTATTCTACTTTAAGAATAAATGCATAATATTTACAGATCATAGAAGGTGAGTATTTGTTCTTTAGGCCTTTTTTTTATGTCTGTAAATGAATCTCGGTTCTACAGCCTCCTTTAAATGTTCCTAATGGTGTTTTGTTTTTGTTTTTTTTCTTACAGTTTTTCATCTTTTCCTCATCTCTAACTGAGTTTTCCAATCAGACATGTTTCACAACTGCAGTCTGATCCCTTTACCGGCTCAACACTTTTCATTGTGAATCAACACTGTTGCACAACTGCCTGTACTTTGCACTTCTTTATACTTTCAATATTGCACGACATATGACTTATTACTGGCTTTGCAGCGTATTGTTATCGTGCAACAGGAAAAGACAAATATAGCAGCCAGGTAAACTGACCTCTGTTTGCAGTTTGTAAATATCAACAGAAGACCTTCACTTCATTACGCCTTCACAAATGAGTCATATCTGATGACCGGGAAAAGATGACAAACTGCCTTTTACTTCTGTTATTCCCATGTATTGAAAGGATTAGTGGATCAACAGGTATTAAACACTTTAGATCAGTAAATGCTTTTGGTTCCTGGCAGTCGATTAAGTCTTTATGAATTAAGTAATGAGTCACTGTATGAGTCATAAGTAATTTAGAGGATGTAAAGCAGTGATTCCCAACATTTTTTTGGCTCTGATCGCATTTTAACATCACAAATTTCATTTAAAACAGAGACATTTTTTGCTTAAATTAATTTGTTTCTGATCCTACAATAGTTTGCTATACTGTGTTACAAATAAATGTTAAGTTTAGTCTATATAATGTATATTATTATGAATGGAGGCAGAAAAGCCAGGTGTAGATTACTGCACAAAAAGAGTATTATTGTCCGTTGGTCAGGATATGTACCAGTACAGTCAGTCCAGCTTGGATTTAAAAAGCTGACAATTAATACTGAACAAACAATAATTCAAACTATGAATTATGAAAGAGCTGCAGCATCTGAAACCGACCGCAGTGAACATGTGACACATAAACAGAACCACGGTGCTTCAGTTTCAGCTTCAGTCTTTGATGTACTCTGTTTTTATGTACTCGCCATATAGTTTTTATTAGTGAGTTTTTATTTTTTATTTTTAATCATTTCAGCCCACGTGGGTCCTGATCCCAAGGTTGAAAAACACTGATGTAAAGAGTGAACAGTGCAGGTATTTGTGCTAAAATGTAGGGAGTAAAAGTAGATACCTGAGAAGTCAAGTTACTCTCCATCTCTGTTTGGTTTTAACATATTAAATTACATATTACACAATTTATAATGTATTACAATTTAAATGCGTTGTAAATCTCAACCCATTGTTGCCGATTCTTAAAAAAAAACAAAAAAAAAAAAACTTGTCTCTAGTGGAATATTTGTCTATATTAGATCTATGTTCAAGTGTGATTGGGTTCATGTTGATATTGCTTGTCGTGAGCAAAGACAAACTGAAGTCAAATTCCTCGTATGTGTTCTAAAGTAAACTAGAGCAGTAACTTTGTTTACTTCCTCCACGTCTTGAATGAACACCACCGTGTGGGTTTCATCGCAGCGTCATTTCAAACTCCGTAGCTGCAGGAAGTGAGCGACTCTCTGACCTGCTTTCACGAGATGGCGAGGATGACATCATGGGCTGGCGCTCGGGACACGTATGGCCGTCCCCCCAGGGCCCCCGGCAGCCGGAGCAGAAGATGGCGTGGCAGGTGGGGCAGGGCACGGCGGTGGGCTGGCCCTCCGACCCGGGGGTCAAACTGCAAACCGCCTGGCATTCCAGAACCGGGCACCAGGCTTTACTCGGGTCCAGCTTCACTCCTGCAGGAAGAGGTGGGTTTATTTATACAACAGGCAGAATTATAGACTCAAATCTTATCTGTTGAGCTGCAACATAATCTGAAATATGATCATTTTCAGCTGCAGCTTCACATACACTAGAATCTGAGGTTTTTCTTATCTGATCGTAAACTGAGTATGTTTAAGGCGAGAAAACCTCCGACTGGCAGTTACTGCAGCTTTATCATTTAATAGTTGATCCAACAGTCATGACAAACGCTCAACTTACACCACTACTAATGTATTAATATTTCTATTTATTGGCATCCTTTTTCACTGCTTTACTAAAAATAGGACCAATGTCCCTGTATCTAAGCATCATGTTCTATCATGAATCAATAACAACTGGAATTTGTGAGGCTGCAGGTTCTGTGTCTACGTTCGAGTCCTGTGGTCTGGAAGCAGGAAATTAAACTCCAACAGAAGTGGGCGGGGCTTTCACTGGAGGAGAACTCAACTAATTCAATCCAAGTCCATATATGACCTCTATCAGTGATCAATAGTAACTATAATGATATCTCTAACCATTTACGTGTTTTAAACCATCAAAATATGGACCATGAGAAGGAAAAGCAAATTTTTAACATTTCAAAAAATTCTGCAAAACTTTTTAAAATCAAATTTTTTCAAAACTGTGAACAAACTCAGTAGACGACATCTACTGAAGAAGTTACATATGAAATTTTAAATGAATCTGACCAGCAGTTTCATAAAACGTTTGTGAGGGGCGGGGTTTGTCTTGCCTGACACCACTTGTTTATGTCTGTAAATGAATATTACATGACACTATCTGGGTTGTACAGTCTCCTTTTAGCTCTTCTGATGGTTTTTTTCCACTATTTTTAAGCCGTTCCTCATCTCTAACTATGAGTTTGCAAATCAGACGTGTTTCACAACTGGAGCTGAGTCCGATCCCTTTACACTTTTCATTGTGAATCACAACACTGTTACACAACGGCCTGTACTTTGCACTTCTTTATACTTTCAATATTGCATGGCATATGACTTACAGCAATAACTATTATTGGCTTCGCAGTGTATTGTTATTGTGCAACTGGTAAAGACCAATATAGCAACAAGGTAAACTGACCTCTGTTTGCAGTTAGTCAATGTCAACAGAAGGCCATATTTCTGCTTCCAAATGTGCAGTGAGAGGCTGAGATTCAATACGCCTTCACAAACATTCCCACAACTCACAGTGCATTTGGTTCCACACAGATAACACAATGTAACGGCACAGAAAAGCTCATTAGTTCAGTTTTATCTGCAAAGTGACACAGAGCCTGGTCCGGTTGGGTAAAGGGCAGCAGCTCTGGAATATCCCAGGCATGTGAAGCTCATTGCTCTGCAGGGCTGCTTAATGTAACGCCTCAAGCTGATGTGTGACCTGGAAAAGACCAGAGCCCCTCCACGGTCGTCAGCGCCATAATGCAACCGTACTCACCTCGCTCAAACTTCAGACGCTGATACAACTCCGCCTGGTCCAACGAGGACAAATCAGCTATCTGCAAACCCAGAGAACCCAGAGAATCCACTTTATTCACGCACAGCCTTGATTTAGAGACAGTTCCATGTAGTGATAGAACAGTTTTAAAGCTCATGATGAAGTGAGAATGTGAGGAGAAGGATAAGCTGAATGAATGAATGGAATATTTACGGATCTTTTCTGAACATCATCTGTATTATAAAAGCCTCTGTGTGCATGAGTGTGTGTGTATGTGTGTGTGTGTGTGTGTGTCTCGGGATTCACACGAAATCCGTACAGAGCTGACAACTGCAGTTTGTCATACTTTTGTATTTTTTGTCAACGAACAGACTAGCGAAAACAGCAAGTTGATTGGACCAATATTTTGGGAGATATTAGTCATTTTGGAATACAATAGCCTTAGAATCATGTTGCTATGCCCACATCTAGAACCTGTGGATCCTAGTGGATATTCACTCAAAACAACATAGGTTTATATTAGAACAGTGTTTTCATTATATTTCATTTGTCTACATTAAATTACAAATAAGATCAATGAGGTTAAAACAGCCAATAGTGATCTGAAGAGCATGCTCAAGATACCTTAAAGACAGAATATTCCTCCAAATACAGAATTCTGTCCTGAGGTAAACCTTTAGTAATGATTGAAATTGTTTCCTGTGCTCTGAAAACACTGTATTTTGAAGTTATTTTGAACAACAGTCATTTTCTGCGAACAAATCCTCTAAATGTCATTACCGTTAGTTAGAAATGTACTATGAACATTTGTGAGAGAACATCACAAGGATTATGGGTAATGTTGTCCAGATTTAACATTTTATGTTTACAACTCTCAATAATAAATGTCACTTTGTTATGAAAAAACTCTATTTTCCCAAATGAAAGTATAACCTCTCAAAAAGAAAAAAAAGTTCCACGTTCTCCATTATGTGACGAGTGGGTACGACGTTACTCTGGTAATATTATGGCTTTGTTCTCTAAATATGACGACATTTTTCTCATAGTATTATGACTTCGTTCTCGTAAAATTATGATTCTTATTGTATTTAACTTTATTCTCATAAAACCATGAGTTTTATCTCAATATTTTATGACTTTATTCTCTCAGTGACAGGTGTTTTTATTTTCTTGTGGCCATAATACGCCGTCGTAGAATCAAACTCAACTGTGTATAAGAAATGCTGCCATTTCAGCATCGAACTCCATTCTTTTCATTTACAGCTGAGTCCAAGTGCAGAAAACAACAGCTTCTATTTTTAACATTTCTTTTCTTTGACTCTAAAAGTTGTTTCTGTGGCATCTTTGAAAGAACTTCACAGATTTTTATGTCATTTTTTTAAATAACTGAAAGTAGAAATACTACATGTAGACGTTTTAAAGCAGCGGTTTCCTTAGTCACGAACAAATTTTCCATTCATTTATGATTCAGCAGTATAACATTCTCCTGATTTTCCCATTACCGACCGATGACTGAAAGGGTTTTACTTATGTTTCATTTCTGAACCATTAGAGGCAACAAGAATTTCCTTCAAAATGTCATTTCAATAGATGCATTTTCACAACACCTCATCCCTGATAATTCAGCCCACACATAAAAACATTAAGAGTGAAAATACAACTTCAGATTTTCTTAGAAGTTGCCTTACAGCATTCTGGACAACTTCAACAAATATTCCAAAAGTGTCTGAAGTCAAAGTTTTACTGGAGTGTAAGTTCATGCATAAACTTTATTTTGGGGTTTTATGGCGTGCCTCTGCAGACCGTTTGCTTTTTTTGGGTTTCACTCTTGACCTACATATTGCTGCTTTTAACCAGGCCATACCTCAGAGTCCAGAAGCGTTCCAGTCTTTTGGCAGGTCATATCTGGGCAGGTGATGGGCGCCCCCCCTCCCTCTATGATGGCCAGCTGAACATACTGCTGCAAACACTGAGGAGAATGGAAAGAGAAAAGGCATCAGAGACGACCCGTTAATACAAAAACACAACCTGACAACCCATGTTTTTAATGTCTGATGTGGAAAAAAAAAAAAAAAACACATGACAAAACTTGTGGTAAAGACAGATGTAGTAAAGACAAAGAAAAGCAGAAAAAAACAAGAGCTGTTGTGCAAATGGGGCAAAATTAAAATGCGGACATTCACGTATAGAGTCATATGTTGCCTCAGTTATGACATATCAATGGGAAGGGAACTGTGTCACCATTACGAAAAGACAGGCAGTTTTTGAGGAACAGAAAATAAAAACATCTCAGTGGACGACGGAGCGCCGGTTCATGGAATATGTTTTGGTTTGAACACAGAAACATGTGCTTTTCTTTTGCTCGTGACCGTGTTTGCTGTTCAAGGAGAAACGTCAGGTTTATAAAGATAAGCAGAGTTTACACCATCTATTTCCCTCCTTCCTCCAACGTGACGGTGTGTATTTATTGGTCTGGTCTGGTCTGGTCTAACCTTGTCTGACCTGCAACGCTGACAATTTTACCAGTCCAGACGGAGATTAAGACGTCAAGACCACAACACCGACATCTCTGAGAAGACGTGTAATAGGGTCATTCTGTAAAACAAATCCAGCTCTTAGCGGTGACAGCTGTCTCATACGGAGGTTCAAAAGATGCAGAGGAAATGTCAAATTGTCAAAAACCTCAAAAGAGTTGGCTAATCGTAAGAAATTCCAAAAACCAAGAGAAGGAAAGTTACTAAGAGAGAAAGCTAGCATGTGTGGAATCCACTTTACCTACAGCTGTAATATGCAAGATTTCCCAATTAAAAGTTCTATTTTAGGAACAAAGCACGAAGTGATGCTGCAATACAGAGGCCGAGCTCATCCCAAGTCATTAGAACGCGGGAGATTTGCGTAAATTGCCCAAAGAAAAGTCTGGTGTTAGATCACTTCACCTCCCACGCGAAGTGACTATGTACAAAACAGGTGTCAAATATACGGCCCGTGGACCAAAACCGGGCCGCCAAAGGATCCAATGCGGCCCATGGGATGAATTTAGGAGCTGCAAAATCAAGGCTGTCATTTTAGTTCAGGTTCCACATACAGACCAATATGATCCAAAGTGGGTCAGACCAGTACGATACTATCATATTAACCGAGAAATGATGACAACTCCAAATGTTTCACCTTGTTTTAGTGTAAAAAAAGTAAAATTACATGAAAATATTTACATTTAGAAACTATCCTTTCACAAAAAAAAAAAAGAATAATCTGAACAAATATGAACAGCCTGAAATGTCTTTAGAGAAGAAAGTGCAATTTTAAGAATATTCTGCCTGTTATTTAAATGTTTGGTGTATTTGTAGATCCACTGTGATTTTTAAGCTATGTAACTGATAAACAGAGGCATAATATTAGTAAAAATGAACTTATATTTCATAAGACATTTCAGTTTGTTCGTGTTATTCAAATTTTTTTAATTAAACTTTGTAGACATAAACATGATCATAATGTAATTTGACTTTTTTTCCACTGTTGTTCTTTTACTAGTTTGACCCACTTCAGCTCATATTGGGCTGAATGTGGCTCCTGAACTAAAATAAGTTTAACACCCTGGATGTACAACATAAACACTTGGCTTTTCTCATCAGCTCATTAAACCGTTTTCGTCTACATGAGATGCTTTAAATGACTATTATCTCTTATAAATAATGCTGTCCTGGTTGGTAGATGTCTTATCTGCACTCACCGATGTGCAGAAGATGCAGTTGCAGCTCTGCAGCTCCCTGACGGCTGCAGAGGGCTGCTCGCTCAGACACAGCTTACAGAAGACTCCAGGGGCCGGGGGAGGGTTCGGGCCAGCCTTGGGGGTCCCCGGCGTCGAATCCCCGCCGTCCCGGCTCAGTGTGGGGCTCCTGCCGGCCATGGCGGGACGAGGCTGGGAGGGGAGGGAAGGAGGGAGGTCTCAGGCTGGTCCTAACCCACCTGCTGAGCATCCATAATCCTGAAAGGTTCGACAGAAACAGTGCGTCAGCAGAGGAGGAGGAGCTCACCTAAACGCAGCGCCAGGCCTTACGACAGCACTGCAACGCTTTCTGAAAACCATTCCCTGTTCTGGTAACTGGCATGACTTCACTCTGTCATTGTCTCGTTACCGGAGAATGAATTAGTCACTGTCTAAAGCCGCACAGTGCATGAAGTAAAAATATAATTACCTATAATTACTGCAGTGTTATTGATTACTCATCACGCCTGTTGTTTCCCCATAAATGTCGTTGTTTTCCAAGACTGAAGTCCAAGGTCTGTGTTTACTGGGTCTATTGACTAACCAACACTAGGAATTGACTAGAGTGTTTTTAGAAACAGTATAAACAGGAGTTTATTTAGCAGCAGCTGGAAATCAGTCTGTATGACAAAGCAGCTCATGTTCATTAACACGGTGAGATGAACACGCATGAGACACATCACCAAAAAAAACTACATGAATATTTAAAATAAAAAAACAAAAACAGGAAATATGATGTGAAATATGAGCTGATTGTGTCTGAAATAAACAGTTCGACTTCAGACTATTGAAATGATTAGGACAGAAAGACCGGACATGTACATCTAATATAATCACATTAGTATGTAATCATCACAGCTTATATGTTAAAGCAGGGGTTGGCAAAGTTTACAATCTTAAGAGCCAATTTGAACCTGAGAGAGCAAAAGCCACACAAACCACTTCACTTCCTCTACCTAGTAGTCTATTTATCAGCATTTAGTACTTTAACTCTGCACCTCCTCTGCACTAATGCAATGTTTGTTGCATTGATGAATTTATAATGATAATCATATCGCTTTAACTATAATAATAATTCATGCACTGGCATTTGTGAACTACTGATGAACTGAAAAAAGACACTGCACCATAATGTGGTGGATGACACACATTTTTGTTGATAAAAATCTTGACCAAATGTTTTGGTTTGTGAATGATTTGAATGTTTTGCAGTTAAACAATGTAAGAATGGCTTTAGTCCAATGACAATGACAGAACAATGTTAAAAAATAATACTTATTCCTTATGTTTAACACACTCTTTTATTGCAGATTCTCCTCGTGTCATGCAGTTAGAAGAAGGTTTAACCCTTAAAGACCTAGAACTCCTTTTGTGGCCACTTTCCCCACATCATTTCTCACCATTTATTATTAATATTTCCCCTATATTTTGCAATTTTCAATGAAAACCATGTGTTTTTCTATATTTCATTGACTGATCATGTCAATGTTCATAAAATTTGAGTACATTCAAAGGTCATTATATCAAAACAGAGAAAACTCTGGCTTTTTCTGCAAAATATATCTGAACAAGCATCTCCATCCACTGTCATGGATCCAATTCCATGGGTTTTACTGGTGAATCAATATTGTAGAAGATGACGTTGTTTCCACGGTAACGACGGAGCCGCTGAACATCCAAATGGGTCATATCTGATGACCATGAAAAGATGAGGAACTTCATTTTACACCAAATATTTGCATGCATTAATAGGATTAGTGGTTAATGGGTTGTTATACGTGTTTGCTCAGTGGATGTTTTGGTCGATGGCGGCTGTTTGGGCCTTTGACACTTAAACCACTCTGCTCATTTTGGACTTTCCTTGTTTCAGAGTTTGAAGGTTTTGATGTTCTGACTTCCCTATAACCTGTTTAGTGAACAACACTGGAAAAAAAAACTAAAATACTGTTTAGATACAGGATCGTGCAGATACTCAGATCAACAGTCGAAGAGGAAGCTGAAAGGTGACAGGACTTTTTCAGTCACTGGCCCTGAACGGTGGAATCAACTACCTTCACACATCAGGTAGGACCACACAATGTCTGTTTTTAAATCCGCTCTTAAAACGTAGTTTCTCTCTTTGGTTTTTAACTTAGTTTGAGAGGTTGGCATTTAGTTACTTTTTAAAAATTCATTCTGTTATGTGTTTTATTTGTTTTGTGTGTGTGTAGAGAACTTTGGCTAATTGTGTTGTTTCTAAAGTGCTTTATAAATATAGTTGAGTTGAGTTGAGTTGAGTTGAGTTGAGTTGAGTTGAGTTGAGTTGAGTTGAGTTGAGTTGAGCTGAGTTGAGTTGAGTTGAGTTGAGCTGAGTTGAGTAGAGTAATCTGAGACGTGCACCTTCAGGTTCCAGACCTCATGCACTAGTTCCACTCAGTATTTTGTGAAAGCCGGCCAGAGGTGGCAGGATGATAAAGGCCTAATCTGGTGTTAGACATGAACCAAAGACACCAAACCCAAAAATCCCCCGTCTGGTTCTGTCCAATCCCAAAATGCATGAGAAATATTAAATGCCGTAATCTGGGATTTGTGATTAATCCTGTAGATAACAGTGGCTGGAAACTGAACAGGGTCACACAGGAAACGGTGGCGTTAAAAACACATTGTGCAGCCTGAGTGGCTGTGGAAATCACACATTATCCCACGTACAATGTTCTCTATTTCAGCAAGCTGGTGAAGTTGGCAGGAAACTTTGGAGCTGCTCAATCAATACAGACACCAGCGCTGTCCTAAATTCTTCACCGGCTGCTCTTTTATTATCTGCTATCGATCAGCGGTGGCATGCATGCAGATCACAGACAGTGGAGCTTCTGTAGTGCAGTGCACGTTGGATTTCTGCACAG
Organism: Ostorhinchus cyanosoma; assembly: GCA_029814465.1. Classification (NCBI taxonomy): domain Eukaryota; kingdom Metazoa; phylum Chordata; class Actinopteri; order Kurtiformes; family Apogonidae; genus Ostorhinchus; species Ostorhinchus cyanosoma. The sequence goes on along the minus strand of JAPTYQ010003224.1, from coordinate 2,234 downwards.
TCATGGTGTATCCAATGCACTGCTTTAGGCTGAGAAGCTGATCCGGCCGCAGTCGTCACCCACAATGCTGTCAGCCTGTCCCGTCCTGCCCGAGCGTAACCAGCTCCACGGCCTCACATGGGAAAATAACAGGTTTCCAGTGATCTGGCTTTGCTGCGTGGAAACTTCAATATGCATTTAATAACAGTGGAGCTTTTCATTGCTGAGGAGCTGCAAAGTTTGGACGGATCTTGAGATTTCCTAGTTGGGAAATCAGCTGTTCAGGCTATGATTTATGTGAGAATGTCTAATAATTAAGTTCATTGGTAGTTGGTGGAAGCCTTTTTGGTTCTATTTGAAACTAAATTTAAAGATAATAAAAATCTATACATATTAAAACAACCAGATACTTGAGTCTAAAGGTATCAGTCGAGTGTCAGCTTCAAACACCCTGAACTGACATGACATGAAATGCAGCCTCTGCAAAATGATGAAAAGCACATTCCAACTTCAACATGAGAGCTGTTCATTAATCAAAACGCCCTCATGCAGAGCTCCATGATTAGCAGTCCTCAAGGATCAAGGTCTAGATGGCATTCCAGCCATGGCGATCAAAGCATCATTGTTGATTGGGGAGGCTGGAAGGGAAAAGCAGACCTGCCCAGTGAAAAGCTGCTTCACACAGGAAGCCACTGTGTATGAAGGAGGCAGCTGGGGCTGGAGGGTGAAGCACAATTTATATGGCATCATTTACAGACCAGGGCTGCAACCTCCCACTCAGTCCATGAGTGGGTTTATGTCCTGAAATCAAACAGAAGTAATGCTGCTTCATGGGAATATTCCAACAGTTGCTTCTAGATTTGTTTTTCTGCACAATATAATGACCTCCTGCAAAACGCACGAAATCTGACACATCTGCATCCTTCAAGGTTGCATTATGGGACAGGGCAGAATTGACACCCTGACGCATTCACCGTCCAGCTCCACGGTGAAAGGCGGAGGGTCTTCCTGAAGAGCTGCAGACATGAACGCATCACCAGACCAGAACCACAGACCCGGACCTACCTCGTCTGTGCACCAGTGGGTGTAGGAGCTGCCGAGTCCAGATCCGCAGCCGCAGTGCTCGTACTGTGGCACTGACACATGTGTTGATACAGTCCAACCTCTGCTGTCCCACCGCCGACCCGGTCCTAAACGCACCGGACTCAGATGATGAAGACCTGGACCATGGTGATCCGTCCGGGTCCGGTCCGGCCTTTGTGTGTTTTGTGGGTCTGTGTGATTCAGCTCCTGTTAAGTGCGTTTTGTTTCCATCCAGGAAGCCGTGCTGCTCTCCACTGATTCCACTCCACACTGCTCCTGCTGGTTAGTTCACTACACTGATGCTGCATTCAGGGCCGGTCGGGAAAATGGAGATCACCGCATGAGCAGAGTGTTGGTATTTTTGCACCTCGTTGGGAAATTCGTTGCCAGTTTTAGCAGCTGCATTAACCTAGAACCCACTGCCCACGTTTGTGGACAACAGTTTAACAGCTTTATACAAAAACAAACAAAAAAAAACTGTCCACTGCAAAGGACATTACATAACTGTTTTTAAAAAATGCATCTGTAAAACTGTTGCATCATGATATTTACAATATAAGCAATTTTTGAATTAACATGACATGTCCTGTGTCTTAGGAGGTTAAACCATTATGTTATTATATTTTAGTCGTCTATATATATATATATATGATGTATTATATGTACATAGACCAGGGGTGTCAAACTCATTTTAGTTCAGGGGCCACATTAAACCAAATTTAATCTGAAGTAGGACAGACCAGTGAAATAATAATATAAATAATAATAATAATAGTGGAGTAGATTTTATTCGTCTGGTTTCTG
>JAPTYQ010003057.1:0-13626 GCA_029814465.1 Ostorhinchus cyanosoma | reverse complement strand
TCTATCTATCTATCTATCTATCTATCTATCTATCTATCTATCTATCTATCTATCTATCTATCTATCTATCATATACATCGGCCTGGCATGCTTAGTCTGATGAGAACATACAAGCTGCATTTATGTCCAGAAACACACACAGATTGAGGATTGGAAGTCTTCGCAGGCTGAAATCAGATACCTTTGTTTTGTTCTCTTAATGGTTCTGTTCCGTTTTTATTATTCTGAATACCTGACCCACCTGTACAGCCCGAGGAGACTTTATCCCGCCCGTCGTCTCTCATGAAACAACCTAAGATACAGTTTCCCTTCTCTTTCTCTCCCCATTCTTCCCCGTCTATCGGCTACAGCTACAGTTTCAAATTGCTTCCTCCTCTCGTGTTTTTCTTTCTCTCTGTCTTTTTTTTTTTGCCCATCTCATTCTTCCGCGCTTTGTTCTTCTGTAAATTTCTCTGGCAGCAAACAAATGATCGGCATTGATGAACACAAGGTAGCATTCAAAGTGCTTACACCCACCAGAAAAGAAGAAAGAAACAATTCGACAAGATGGTTTTTTTTTGTAAGAATCTTTCTTAATGAAACACAAAAAGGCAATAAAATTAAGATAAATAATTTTCTTTTTTACATGAGGAAATATTTAAGTCATATTTCCAAAGAATGACTGAAATTACATAATATATTTTAGTAGGCTATCTCAACCGTACAAAGCAGGTTCCAGTGGGTCTAAAAAAAACATTTCGCACAATGATGTTGCTTCTGTCAGAACGTGATGGTTAGAGCTGAATCCAGTGTTTCTTAAAGAAAATACAGCTTTTACAAAAAAAAAAAAATCAATTAAAGACCCTTTAAAGTAATATTTCAAAACTGTGTTTCACATTAGTTTCCTTTTAAAGCTTTTGCTTTGCAGTGTAACAGCAACATTGTTGTTAAAAGTCAGTCAATGTCCAAAAAAGAAACAAAAGGCATTCATGTTCTTCCCCCTGTACATCCTAGTATACAACCGACAACAAGTCATCACAGGCTTGCATAAACAAAATGACAATGACAAAGTAGGAAAACAAGCAAACATAAAACACACGTTTTTGGCAAAGCAGGAATAAAAGTGACAACAATTTGTGATTTGATCCTAACCTTTTTTTTTCCCAACACTGTCCCATTGATTGGTGCTGATTGTCCTTCACAGTCACGTGATGCCATTCTGGTTGCCGTAGAGATCTCAAGTGCATCAGCTGGGCCACACGCACACAATGTTGCTGCAACGTTTTTACCAGAGGCTGTCATAGCAACGCTGGATGGACACGAGCAGACAACAAGAGGAACTCTACTTATACCTCTGTGATTGCAGGGTTCCCGGATTTAGATTTGATTGAACATCTTTTTGTTTTATAAAATTGTATTCTTCTAATGCGTTGATGCGTAAACTCACAGGTGCTTTGGTATGTTTCTTTTGATGCCAGATAAATATCTACATTTTACATAGGAATACAGGCTAAAATAGATAAAGATGATCTAGATTCTTCAGGATCAGAGGACAGTAGAAACTCAGTTTCTTTTCCAGTAATTGCAAAACAAAAAAACTAAAAAAAAAAAAATGCACATTCTAAATCCAAGAGAGTAAAATAAAGAAAATACATTTGGACACATGTTTTAAAAGAGCCTTTTCTGGTTTTCTTATTAAAATAACATCCTCCAACACCATTTCTACATGTTTATCTCCTGCCTAAAGGAGAGCTTACAACCACAACATCTTCACATCAGTTTGACCCCAAATCCAAACCTCAGTTCAGTGCATTGAGAGAGAGGGAATCTTAAACAAACCTCCTCTCTCTGCCGAAGCCCCCCCCATACACACCCTAAAAAAATCCAAATAAAATAATTATCTCTGCAAAAGAACAAAAAACAAAACAAAAAAACAAGACAAATATATATGAATATTATTTTCAACATGTTATTTTATACATAATAATGTACAAAGCGCACACACACTCCCATGTTCACGTACGCACACACTCATCCGCACACACACAGTTAAAATAAACAATCCAACTACCTGTACATGTGTCTTCGCACCTGAATAGGAGGATGCGAGAGAGGTATTGACGTGTATGGCTTGACGAGAGAAAAAACGTTTCAGTCCCAGTGGCTGAAACTGCACATTAAGTACTGGACAGATTAAAATTGTGTTAAAGACATACCAAAGGTGTGTCATGACGTCATATCGGCTTGCAACAGACAAGCTGAGGCGTACACATGCATGACCACACACACAGACGTTATAGTACAAACACACACACACACACACTAAAGCACTATTTGCTTAGAGCTCATTAAATGCCGAACAGGGCCGTCACAGCCACTCTGCAAACACACACTTTTACACACAATATCTGAACTACAGTGTTTTTTTGGTCCTGTTGGGGATCTCCCAATCGTGTTGTCATTATCAAACTACCAGTATAAGACCATTTGAAACCATCCAAACAATGTGGTTTAACAGTAAGGCTCTCCTTACCATACAGCCTCCCCCTCCCCGTCCCTCCCCTCCTGTTCTCTGAGTCAGTCTTTGTTGTCAGATAGCTAAGTCTGCTAACCTCTCTCTCTAGCATATCCAAGCTACTGTACTCCAAAGTGCTCCTGTCCTTGGTTCCTGTTCTTTTGTTGCTATAATCTTGTCACAGTGACAAGATACTCTTTATTTCAGCCACAGGAAAGGCTGTAGGAAAGACTCTCGCTGTGACAAACGGGCCTTAGTCCACATCTGATAAAGGGGTACAAATCTGACTCGGATCAGGACTTTCGCCCCCAAAAAAGAGTTAAACTCTTAAGTGCCAGGACTGTCAGGCTTTATCCAGCGGGTGCTGCTACTTCAGAACCTCTTTGTGTTGGTTTTCTCCATCCCTTGGTCTGTTCTGAAGGACTCTCCTGGAAGCTGTCAACTCCAGAGTTTGGGTCAATATTTGGGTTTCTCTCTAGCTGATGGTGCTAGGATACAATCGCCATGCCATCCACCCCTATCAGCTGGCCTGTGGTCGGCTCGTAGGTCCCGGCCAGGTAGAACAGGTCATTGCTGCCCGGTTTGCGATCACGCATCAGGTGATCGTACTCAGCTCTGCTGACCACCTGGCAACGATGGGAGATGGTCTGCACATCATTCTCATCTTCATGGCTCGACTGGTACAAAGCATTCTGAAAAACAGAGAGTTGAATCAGTAAAATAATTCATTACATAATCAACACTATTCAAAGGTGCTTTCACAAGTCAAATGGTGCTCCTTTGAATCGTCACCCTATTCTCATTGGGTTTTGTTCTTGCAAATCCCATACAACAGTCTTTGTCTTGTGTTTTGATTGGAATTTGGGTGTATTTTTAGTTGCTTCTCATACTAACTGTGGCTGACTTTCCTTTTCCAGAACATATGTAAATACTCACCTTACTGCATAAATAAAAGCTGCAAAAGCAGTTTTATGAGTTAAATGGAAGGTCAAGTATTTCTGTCAGTAAGGAATAAAAAGAAGTAAAGAGCTAATGTATTTATATGAAAATGTCACAGGCTGTTACTTTGACCATTCCTCGATTGGAATTTCTAGCAGCACTCTCTGGACTTTACCTTGCCATCACGGTGTCGCTTCCCTAGGCGAGTCTCCTCTGGGTGGTAGAACCACTTGACCCTGACCACCATGCTGGAGCTCCATGACTCCCACAGGCTCTCCACTCTGCCCACGTAGGGCAGCTGGGGCCGGCCAGGTGAAAGGAACACAGCACAGTCCCCAACACGCACCATCTCCTTGCCCCGAATGATGGCCTTGTAAAAAAGCTTGCGGGCTTTACCCTTCAGACCTCTCCTCTGTTGTGCAGAGAGAACGAAAAAAGAATTCTCAGTCCATTAATTTTGTGGGAGGTTTATTTAACTCCTAAACACATTTCAAGAATTCATCTGGATTTTTGTTAAACCTAATGCATCTAAAATTATGAAATATAGGAAACCTCTGTCCAACCCAGAAATACAGCTTATGATAAAAAACAGGGTAGGTAATGTAAGACATGTTCAATTCTACTGAACAATGTTTGCATTCACATCACAAATTTATTTTAACATGATGTATAAGGTTACTGTATAAGGTTATAAGGTTACTACCTTATAATTTATTTGAGCATGAGAACACCTTTTCCAACTTGCAATTGAGTTTAAAAAGCAGACATTGCAGAATAGTGGATGAGATGACCATGTTCCTCTGAATTTATTTTTTTGTCTGTCTCAGGTTTGTCATACAAAGCAAGACCGGTAGAGCTTCCAGTGTGTACAGGTCTGGGGTCAATAAACACTGCCAACGCAGCGGAAGATGATCTTCTTTAAACTGACACTGGAAAGTGCTTTTCGGAATCTCCGTTTAGTGAACTAAGATGCTGATTGTGTGCGGATGCTAAACCCAAACATGCAGAAAAATGTTGAAATTAAATATTGCAACACATCATTTAGACCCAAACACAGCAGCAGAAAACCTCTCACCTGTGTGGGATTCCCAGACCATTTCCAGAGTTGACGTCCAGGTAACAGGGGGGTCATGTTGGGCAAAGGTTCAGGTGAGGACATCCTCTGCCTCTTGGATGATGGTGGGTCCTTGGAGACTGATTTTGGCTGCTGGTTCACAGGACTACTCTGGTTCTGATGGTGGCTGTTTGGACCTCCTTCTTTCCTTTTCAGCTGACCTTTAGCTGTGCTGTTGTTCACAACCGCGCTCCCTTTAGACAAATATTCCTTTCTCTCCTCAGTCCTCCCAGCCCTCATCTTCGACCCTGACGCAGCCATGCTGGCTTTGGCCACATAACCATGTGCAGGAGCTGAGGTGGACGAAGAGGAGTTTGAGGTGGTGCGGTCAGGGCTGAGGAGGTCAGAGGTCATGCTCTGCCTTTGTTTGTGTTTGTCCTGTTGGAGTAGAGCGCGGCGCAGCAGCACAGATGACGACTCTTCATCAGAGGAGTAGGAAGAGTCATTATCGGATGAGCAGATGGATGAAGAGGAGATGGAGCCGGATGAGGAAGAAGATGATGACGAGGAAGAGAAACAGACTGAGAGACGGGAGAGAAAACGACCTCCACGGTGGGATGACACCGCAGAATTTCTTCGTGCCTCAGCAGTTTGTCCATCATCTTCGTCATCCTCATCCAGCTCAGAGTAAGAGCTGGGGCAGTCACTTGGGTATTCCAGACTGTACTCTCCACCAAGACCAGCAGACAGAGGATCCTTTCTAAGAGGTGGAGTGCCTTTTAGAAGAGCCTCTGCCCTGGCCCCAGTACTGTCTCTTTCTCCACCCCCCTTCTTCCCATCCTTCACCAGCAGAGCGGGGTGGATGTATCGCAGTGGTGCTCCTGTGGAGGTGAGGTTTTTCCCTCCTCTCATTCCACTCCCCCCAAGTCGAAGCAGGGCTTTGCTATTCTTTGTTTTAGGAGAAGTCACCCCCTCATGGTCAAGCTTTACCAGGAACTGCTTCCTGTCACGCTCACTCACTAGCTTCCTGTTAGCAGCTCCCATCGCCATTGTAACAGCTGAAGAACAAGTAGAGGGTGAGGGGTCTCGCAGACCCATGGAGGCTACTGTGGTGCCTGGTCGACCAGCACCAGAGTTTCCACTGCTTCCAAATGTAGAGTAGCCGTTTGCGATGCTGCTAAATGAGTCCACCTCAAAGGGGGATCCAAAGATGCTTTTCATTGGGGATGGGGGCACAAGAGGGTGGGATGCAGGGCGGTGGAACAAGGCCAGATCCCGTTCTCGAATCCTTCTTTGGGTTTTCCGAGATGTTCCATTGAACAAGAAGAAGTCGACTGGGGGCCTTTTCCTGGGTGCAGACCAGCTTAACAAGGAAGTGTTGCTCTTGGTTACAGTTTCTGACAATGATGTTGGTACGCTGGCAGTTTTAGGCACTGAGTGGATTTTCTTCGGTCTGCCAACTGAAAAAAGAGCCACCAACAGCAAGAAGTTATAATCAATATGAAGTGGCAGGTCTTAAGAGCAGACTGAGATTAATTGTGGAACTAAGAGCTTTGGAGAAACTTAATATCTTTATCTCCTTGATCTTCACCTGGCCAGGTAAGTTTCGACATATCCATTACTCAAACTACAACAAACCTGGTAAACCTGTCTCTCCCTCGAGCTGTATTATCAGTTTTACTACACAAAGCACTCCAATGACACTTCATAAAATCATGATTAATGTACTGACTGGTTCAGAGGATAAATGATATGTGGCAAACAAGGAATTTTAATCTAAGAGTGCCTGGCTTTATGTAACTCCTGTCAGTCTGTGTTTTCAGTTGACTCACAGGCATCAGGTAATTGGGTAAGAAATATGAAGTCCAGATATGGCCTTGTTTTGGGATGTAAGAGTAGCCTTAGGCTTTATATATGTCTTAAGACTGGGAAAGACAAAGTATTTGATGGTTTTGAGTAATGGTGACTTTCCAACTGGGTATCGCCTTTGTACATTTCTAGAAACCACAGTAGCATATAATCTCTAGATTTATGAACAAGGGATGTGCTTAATTTCATCACTTCTAGCTATGTGTGATTAAAAAATGAGTCACAGTACGATATCTAAACCAAAGACTATCCCTAACCCTAAGCAACTCCCTTTTACCTAAAAATCCATGAGATTTGGAACACAAACTCCTCTCTGTGGTTTGCATATTTAGCTTTCACCTCAACTATCTCCTGCCTGCTGAGGAAAGGCTAAAAAGTATCACATCCTCCAATGAAAACTCCCTTGAGATTACACATAGTGACGTTATGTGAAAATGTACAGTGTCAACATATGAAAGTGTTGTGTCTCTGCGGCCTAATTTCTTTCACCTGGTCTTTTCTCCTGCGGCCTCCCGGGAGCCTCCTCATTGGCTGTTTTTTCTGTGGTCGTGTCTTTTTTCTCCTGAGTGGAGACTTGTCGACCACGGCGACCAGGTGAGATGAGAAGTGCTGGAGAAGGTTCCGCACCTGACAGAAAACAGTTATGTGTATGGTTATTTTATTTTTTTCCTCTCTTCTTTTATGCTAGTTTTCCTAAAGTTATACTCACAACGTATTTGGTATCCCGGAGGCAGGAGTCTGATGTTTGCAAGGGAGATCCTTCCTCTGTCACCATCATCAAACTCCACCATCACACTGCCCTCCTTCTCTTCTTCACCTGGGCCCCCTTAAGTACAGTAGAGGAATGAGGATATGAGTTGGTGGGTGTTTACAGGTGTGAACACACAATAAGGCCGTCCATGGGCTTTGCTCACCTCGGTGGACATATCCAGGATAAAGGCAGCGAGAGCGCTCACTCCAGTATGCACACACTCGTGTCCCTGCAGCGAGGATAGCTTCAGTCTGGGGCCGCACATCTAGCACCTACAACAAGCACACACAAAATGTTATGTTTAATACATGTGGAGTTTCAGTGAATTGCCACATAGAAACAAAATGTCTACAAGGCTGCAGAATGTAATAGAGTTTGGCAATCACCGCTTCCTGTAGCAGCTGCTCCAGTGAGTAGATCCTGGGTCGATTCCCTCGTTCCCCTTCGATGACAACACTAAATCTGAGAAATAAAAAGACAACAACAGCCATAAATTCTTTGAAACAACTTTTACTTCCATTTGCAAACTATAACTGTGTTCTGTTTTCTTGTTATATATCAAGGTTGTTATAAAAACAGTGCTTTTGATTGTAAATGTTGAGTTTTGTTCCTGGCAGCTGTCTTGGCTGCCACTGCTGTGTGACTTGGCATTTTACTTGAATAGATGCCTTGTTTGTCAAGATTGCCACAAATGCCAGGAATTAAACTAGTAGTTAGCTAAGGCTTCAACTGTTTTTACACTTGTCCTGGTACTTAATGCTACAAGATATTGTTTAGCGGATGTTGTATGCCACTAGGATCCTGGTAGGTATTAGGTGTTATAAAAGCCTCACATTCACTGAATATACTACATTTCCCTGAAGTTTTATGTTCTATTCTGTGAATTCATTCCAACGTTCTTTCTTTCGTCCAAGGTAGCCAACCCAGTTTATACAAAACTGCAGAAGTGCTTTGCATCTGTGCAGAGTCTTACATGTCAGGCAAGTCCAGAGTCTGAACACAGGCGGCGTAGAGCAGCTCGTCCTCTTTAGAGATTAGAATCTTCAGCCCATCCACCAACATTTCTTTACTGAGAACACAATTTGGCAGGGCTAGACAGGAAAAATGGTGTAAAAAGATGGACAGATTGGGAGGTTAAACTTCAAAATATAGATAATTTATGTGTTTCGTAACTGCAGCATCAAGTATTGTGAAAAATGTGTCATTTGTTTTAAACAGTTATTTCATAAAAGCATCATGAATACTGTGTCTCTGGTCATGCCTACCAGGTATTCTGCAAGGCATGTTGGGAGGAAGCTGGAGCGCTGTCCTCTCCTTGGCCTCCTCCTCCTCCTCTTCCTCCTCCTCTTCCTCTTCTCCTTCAGAGAAACTGCTCTCCTCATCCAAGTGAAAGCCGTCATCAGCTGCAAAGCTCTGCAGTAACCGGCTCACTGCGTGGCCTTTGGCCTGATAGGAAAAAGGGCATGACATAAGTGAACAGAAAGCAGGATATGACACTTGATTATATACCCGAAAACTTAATCAACAGTAAACAGGATCATCAGGTGAATTAAGTCTGTTCCAGCCTGCTTTGACTCAAGTGGTGAATCCATCAGTGAAAAGAAACCACATCCACCAACGCCTCTTGTAATGTGATACTTCAATTAACCCTGAGGATTTCTTTCACACTTGCCTCCATTTACAGAAATGCCAAAGGTTACAGTCAGTAATAACTGCATCTCCCGAACAAGAGGGGCTTCTGTGTATTGCTCAAGGACACTTCAGCAGGATGGACACTTGCTAATGTGGAATCTTGAGCCCTAATTTACATTCTTACCTTAGGACACATAGACACACACACCAGGCACTATGCATCTCTAGACCGGTTTAGGCTAGTCTATCCAAAGAACACTGATGAGTGATGGTGGAAAGTCACCTCACCTAACAGGTTTCTGCTTGTATTTAGGCTTTCGAAAGAAAATACCATAATATTCAAGGTAAAGGAGATAGCGTGTGTGTTTGTGTGTGTGTGTGTGTGTGTGTATGCGTTGTCTCTCAAAGTTTCCACATCAGGAGACTATATTTTTTAGTGACAGAAGTTTCATCACTCGAGGGCATAGATGATCATTTCCCTTTATTGGTGGTGTGTGCATGTGTGTATAAAAGCATGGGTGTGTGTAGAGTTATGGCCAACGATTATCTTTATACTTCTCTTTTGGCTTTGGAGTTATGTGTTTTTGGACATTCCCTCATGATGACTCAAAAACTATGACAACCTCAGGGCATTTCCCATTAAAATGAATGTGGGTGTCTCTCCAACGGCTGCAAAAAAAAAATGCAGCAAAAACAACGGACCAGCGCTGTGTTAGCGTAGCAGACACACAGTCAAACATATACCAATAACCAGAGCAAATGGTGCATTTGACAGAGTGAATGATATGTAGCTGGCACTATCCATCTCCCTTCAAGTTATTTGTTAATTAATGTCACTGTTAATCTGTTGGGATTTTAGTAAATTGCCTAGGGAGGGTGTGGTTCACTTCAACAAGAAAGGAGTAGAGCTAGATCCGCAAAGAAGCTGAATGTATGTACAGTCTTTTCTGAACATCCTTCTTGTTGAAGGGAGTGACCTTCTCTGAATCACCTTTATCATTCAGCTCACATTCCGGGCTGCTGTCATACCCATACCCCCATCCTGACCACGATTAGATCATTAAAAAATACCAACAAAAAACAAAACTGGATCATCCTCTTTGCTTATTAGCGTCTTTCAAAAGAACTGTAATTACCTCAATTACATTTACAACTGTGACAGCAGACACTGTGGAAATTGCATCTCATCTTCCCGACTCAGTTGTCTTTCCCATGTACAAACATACATTCTATTTCACGTTTGACACATGTTGAACTTTTATTTACAGATCCAATTACTGTCGCTTAAAATTTTAGCTTTAACAAGCTGAATTTCTTTTTTTTTCCCCTGCCTTTTTAAAGATTTTTTTTTCTCAAAGCACTGAAGCAAATATTAACACTATAATATAGAACCACATTTAAAAACCAATATGCTTTTGCTACATGCAGTTTGATGTTCACTTATGTGGTTATATTACATAAAATGCCTCCAAAAATGCTTTCCGCCAGGTCATGTCAGTTGTATTATCATTGGAAATGGTGGTGAGAATAAACCCCATGATCCCACACTACTTCAAGACCTCATATACTAGATCTTTAATTATTGCTTTGTTTTCACAGCAGAACCTACACACTGTGTATTTAAGATCTAAACTTCACTTGCTAAACACACCTCAATACACTTATTCTCTTACCTTTCCCAGAATGCCTCGTCCCACTGAGTTCTTCCCCACAACCTCCTTGGTGGTTCTTTTTGCTTCGTTCCCAAAAGCAGAACCCAACGATGACACACCCCAGCCGGGCAGGGACATTCTCTTAGGCCCATGGTGTTCAGGGTGTCCCCTCTCTGTGCTGCCCAGGTTTGGCCTCCTGGGTGCTCTCCTTTGGTCTGAACCACGTAAGCTTCCTGAGTCTGAGGGTGACGGGACAGCATTAAAAATTAAAGCTTGCAGATTCATGGGCAAAATATCCTGACATCAGCCTAGATCTCTGCACATCCTCTCAGCTCTGTTTTGAGGAAATGAAATGGGTGAATGACAACTGTAATGACCAGACTCTATAGCTCATCACAGAAGCATCATGACAGCTCCGCTAACTGTGATATTTTCCCTTCACTTTTCCACATAGCCTAAATTGCAGTGACGTTTGACATCTGTATATAGTCTGTGCTAAGTGCAGGGGGAGGGGTGTATTTTCCAATTCAGGTTTTTTCCCCTAATTTCTGCCTCCTAAAGCTTTAATAATCGTATAAAATAAAATGTAAACTGTTGTCTTTGCGAGGTTTTAGAGATGTATTTTATTATGTAGATTTCAGATCACATCTAGTTTACTTCCTTTACTTCACCTTGTGAGACTTTAAAACTAAAGAGATACACAGCACATTGTTCTAAACTCTCCAGAGGGGAAAAAAAGCCTTTCATTTGAAGAAAAAACAGTTTTTGCAAAAGTTACTGACAGCAACATATATGAAGTATAAAGAGCTCACCAGATGACTCTGGTCTCTTACTTCGGGCTCTCTGGTTTGCTTGAAACTTGGAGGACTGTGATGAAAAAGATGCAGTCCCAGCTGGGTTTACGAGAGCTTCTTTTGAGGATGAGCTAATCTTGGTGTCACCAGCTCCATCTTCGCTGTCGTAGCTGCCATTGTCATCCTCCTCTGTGGAACCAGAACATCAATACGATCAGTCAAAGAGTTTAAAGTGATCTAAATGTAAATAGTGTTAACTAAAGCCAGGTACTCACTTGATAGGATATATTGACAGTAACCTTTCAATATTCCTTTACAACCTGCAGTTCAAATCCTAAGCCTGTGGCTAAACGTAGATAATCATAGACACTAAAGTAACAAGTCATTGATTGACTTGTGCATGTTTGATCAAATGTCCCTCAAAGGGGTTTTTAAGTGGCATGTTTTCTCACATCATAAGTCGTGGGGTGAAAACCTTTCATGGCAACACAACAATGCATGGTTTATTCCTTAACTGCATTGACGGGAAGCAAATGTTGACACACGTGCACATATGTGGTACTGTGTGCACATGCACACACACAAACACATGTACACACTGTTATTGGCAGCTGTGTGTCGCTGACTGCGAGGGTTGTGTTGGGTGTCGACACATCTCTGACACACTTGTCACTTACATGGCGTTCTCGTCAACACTTTGCCTCAGTCACACAAACACACACACACACACACACACACACACACACACACACACACACACACACACACACATATACACACTCATTCACTACCACTCCATGTCACCAACACCTCAAGGTCATGCAGATTCTAGTGTTTTCCTTTAGTTCTGTTAGTTTCAGTGGGTGCTTTCTCTTCCTGTAAAACATTCATTCAAATCAGGAGGGATGACACTGTGTCTCCTCAACTCAGTCCTCCAAGGAGGGCATTTTCACGAGACTGGAGAGGTGAAGAAGAGAGGGGCGGACAGGGGTGTGACATTCTGAACAGGGCCAAAGCGGGCTCATGTTACTGCATGGCGTTGAGGGCAGGGGCGGCTGTGTTGCATGCCTGTGGCAAGTCGTTAATGGTTTTAATGGTGTGACAGACGAGCTGGGAAGTGAGAGGAGGCTCCCGATGACGGCAGACATCTCACTCTGACTTTTAATGCGTACACACACAAACACACACACACAGACAAACACACACACACATGCAGGCATACTCTCATAGTGAACTCTCACAATATCTGCTTGATATCCTCTGAGTCATCCATTTGCAAAAGTGGCATACCTACAGGTGTGCCCTCAAATAAATCAGCATTTCAAGCATAAAAAATAGGACTAACAGCTTTGTATCTCACCAGCATGTTCTATCAAGAATTAATAACAAGTTGAATTTGCAAGGTTGTCAGGTTCTGCTGCAATGTCAGAGTCCTGTGGTCTTGATGCAGGAGTTCAAACTCCCAATAGAAGTGGGTGGTACTTTCACTGGAGGAAAACTCAACCAATTACAGTAAATTAAATTCCATATATGAGTTCCTATCAGTGCTCAAGAGTAACTATATTGATATCTGTGACCACTCCCATGTTATAAGCCATCAATACATGGCCTATTATAAGTAAAATAAATTCTTATATTTCAAAAAATTCATCAAAAAACTAAATTTCTCAAACTGTGAACAGACTTTGTAGACATTGTTTGAAAGAAGCTACATAAAAAATTTGAAAGGAATCCAACCAGTAGTTCCAGAGAAGAAAATTGTTGAAATCTACACATTGGTGACTTTGAGTCTGACCCTCCAAGGTCAGTCAAGGTCAAAGGTCATGGATCCAATTGGGACACCATCCCAAGGAAGCTAAATATAAAATCTGAAATGAGTCCAACCAGTAGTTTTGATGGAGATGACGTTTGAAGAAATAACTAATGAAGACAAAGATGATGAAGACGATAATGATGAAGACAACGATGATGAAGACAACGATGACGAAGACGACAAACCTGATGCTGGATACAATGCCCTCACAATAGCTCATAGCCTATCCGCTAGCGAGCTAACTACAACTAGAATTCATTGTTTTGTGTTTTCTTGTTCTTATAAAACTGAGTCTAGGGTGAAAGGAGAGTTAACATTCTGTTTTACTGACAAGAGGAATACACAAATCCTATTAAACCTACATAAGTTTTCAATAACACTGTTAGGATTTATCAAATATATTATTAAAGGTATATTTCATCAAAGTGTCTGGTTTTTCTTTTCAACATATTTTAACTTGGTGACACTGTGGCAGTAAAGGTGGTCGGGAGTTAATTTATTCAACTATTAACAGTGAGTCACGATCATTTGTAACAAAACACTACCTTCTCATTTCATAGATAGATAGATAGATAGATAGATAGATAGATAGATAGATAGATAGATAGATAGATAGATAGATAGATAG
>JAPTYQ010002905.1:0-13648 GCA_029814465.1 Ostorhinchus cyanosoma | reverse complement strand
TTAGTCTGTTGATTCGGACGAGCTGCTGCTTCATAATTATTACAAAAATAAATGCAAAAATCACACGTAGTATCCGGACTTCCATGTTGCTAGTTGAAATGAAAAGAAACAGGAAGTGGACGCGATTGTTTTCTTCCTGTAGACATCGTGACATCATGTTCGCATTCTGTCCAATCAGAACGCTCTGTTCGTCCAGCTCTTTAACTTAAGCAGAATAAACGTGTTTCCCATGCAAACCTTTATTCGGCATTAACATTTCCATGAAAAAACAAAGGAAATTGCTTTAATTCCAAGTTATTTTATTCAGAATAAATAATTTGGAATTAAAAAACCTCATGAAAACGTAGCCTATGTCGCTGTTGCTGCCTGGTGTAAACATGCACTCTGGATGATGTAAGTACTGTATGTCACTCCACACCTGGCGATAGAATACATCTCTAAAGCAACACCTGTGACTGGATCTCCCTTCGCTGATCTATATGTAAATAAACACATACATCATATTCGTATTCGCAAAGATAAATGGGCTTTCCGCGCCTAGTTTATTGAAAATATAAAGAATAGGAATATCATAACAATACAGGCTGGGTGTGTTCTTTTTTTTTTTTTTTTTTTTTTGGAAACAATATCATCCACAGTGTTTGAGGTTTTTAAATGATATCTCCAAAGGCATTTTTGAAAAACCTTCAGACGTCGTGGACAAAGC
Organism: Ostorhinchus cyanosoma; assembly: GCA_029814465.1. NCBI lineage: Eukaryota > Metazoa > Chordata > Actinopteri > Kurtiformes > Apogonidae > Ostorhinchus > Ostorhinchus cyanosoma. The sequence goes on along the minus strand of JAPTYQ010002905.1, from coordinate 12,942 downwards.
CAGTTCACGGATTTGACTGATTTAATATGACGCTTTTGGCGCGTGTATGAATATGCATGTCTGCTTACGTAGCGGATGCCAGTTGAGTAGGTGGTCTTCGGATGTGGCTCAGGACACATTCTCAAACTCACCGATACCTGGAGCTGGAAGAAGAAACCACATCCAGACCCAAATTTGTTACTTAAGTATATTCAAGTTACTATAACCACTACTTCTACACATAAAACAGTTATTGTGCTGTATGTATAACGGTGTGATCACTGGTAATAGTTCATATTTTAACCCATAAAGACCCAAACAGCCACTGGTGAACGAAAACAACTACTCATCTATAATGTTTAATTCCTATTGATCCATTAATCCTATCAATACATGTAAATAATTGGTGTAAAATACAATTTGTCATCTTTTCATGGTCATCAGATATGACCCATTTGGACGTTCAGAGGCTCCGTAGTTACCGTGGAAACACCGTCATCTTCTGCAACATTGATTCAGCAGTAAAACCCATGGAGTTGGATCAATGACAGTGAATGGAGACACTTGATTTATGTTCACTTATTGATATATTTGCTGACAAAGTCACTTTTTCTTCAGTTTTCTCTGTTTCTGATATAATAATCATCAATATTAATCTTAGATTTTATGAACATCTACATGATCAGTGAATTAAATAAAGGAAAATTGATGATTTATAGTGAGAAAATCCAAAATATAGAGGATAATATTATAATAAATGGTGATAAAACACTTAAAGGCGTGATATTTAGATTTTTTTCCTTTTCTTTAATATATATATAAGGGACAAGAGATTCCAGGCACAACAAACCCCGCCCCTCGCAAATGTTTTACTTGATTTCCTCTATCTCTTATTGTGAAAACATATTTTTGGTGACCGTGACCTTTGACCTACATTCACCAAATTTAAAGGAATCTATTCTTTAACCACCTCACACCTTTCCTGAAAATTTCATGGAAATTGGTCCAGTAGTTTTTGTGTGAAGTTGCTGACAAACAAACAACAAAACGAAGCAAAAACAACACCCTCGCCTCCCCTTTGGGTGCAGGGTAACAGACAAACAGACAGACAAACCCCGCATAAAAAAAATCTGTCAATGGAACAAGTGAAAATTATTTTGGTAAGATTTCTTGAAATAAGATTTTCATTCTCTATTGTCTGAAAATAAGTTCTTATATCAGGTGTCAAACTGGTTTTAGTTCAGGGGCCACATTCAGCCCACTACGATCTCAAATGGTAAAATAATAACAGTGAAAAAAGTAAAATTACATCATGATAATGTTTACATCTACAACGTTTCCTTAAAATCTGAATAACATGAACAACTTGAAATGTCTTAAGAAAAACAAGTGCAATTTGAACAATATTTTGCCTCAGTTTGTCTCAATTACAACTTACATTACAATTACAAATACACAAAACATTCAGTAACAGGCAGAATATTGATAAAATTAAACTTACTTCTCTTAAGACATTTAAGGTTGTTCATATTTGTTCAGGTTATTCACATTTTTGGAAAAAGATAGTTTGTTAATATGAAGATTTTCATGTCATTTTACTTTTTTTTACACTAAAACAAAGACAAAATCTACAGTTTTAATTATTGCTAGGTTATTATGAAATATTTTACTGCTCTGACCCAATTGAGATCTAATTGAACCTGAATTAAAATGATTTTTACACCATTTATTGTTAATATCTTCAGTGTAATTCATCTTAGGGGCCAGATTTGACCCTTTGGCGGGCTGGATTTAGCCCCTGGGCCTTATGTTTGACACCTGTGCTTTAGGTGATTATGTCTTAAGTGTGATGAGATCTTTTGACTAGAAACTTGGTAATATTTAGATTTTTGCAGTGTAAAGATAGTTTTGCAACACCTGGAGGTTTCAAATTCAAACTTTATGAACAGTTAGAGTCTAAATACACACATAAATGAACTAAAGACTAATAAAAATGGATTTAGCAAAATATGACCCCTTTAAAAAAAGGTTAAATATAGAGTAAAATTCATTTGGAAACTGACACAAAAGTAGCTCTGGGTCTTTATGGGTTCAACTTCACATTAGCCTTTAAATGTAATCGCTAATGTTTATGCACAGTATGTGTAGTTCCATTCATGCATGCACAGCCTCCAGCACGACTGTGTGACAGACTAAACATTGCCTTTGCTAAATCATTTGATATATTTTGTATTTATTAGTATATAGATTTAAAAGCTATGTATTTACATTAAATTAACTCCGATTCTCTGCTCTTGCTTGGAGGCTGTAGTCTGTGTAAAGCTGATGCCACTCAGTAGAACACTTCCAACAAGGCCGAGCTCTCATTGTTCAATAAACTGGTAATAAGGTCTCTGCCAGGGTCCAGGGTGCTCTTCCCGCTCTGGTTATTGGTCTGTGTAATACTGTGGAGCCCAGAGTTCCAAAGTAATTAGCCATTAGAAATGAGGAGAAAATATTTACAGACCATCCTGTGTGTGTGGTTGGATGAGAAACGGCATCTGACTTTACAAATCTGAGAACTGCAAGAATAAACTACATTAGAAGCTTAACATTTCTAATGAACCCTGATGACAGTGTACAGTTAAAATAATAATAATGATAATAACGATGATAATAATAATAATAATAAAAATTGGGCTGCACCTGAATTAAAACCCACTTGATAAAGAAAGAAAAAACACTTTTTTCCTCTTTTTTTTCCCCCCCTGCAGAATTACTCCTCAGATACATGATACAAGATACATCGCCTGACCTTAAACAGATTATATGAGCATATTATGTTAATGCATGTTACATATATCATATCATATTAGAGACCTCTTATTGTTAACTTTAGAATAAAGGCTGCAGTCAAATTAAATTTCAAGTCCTCTAAGCTTTGAGTGTGTTTACTAAGAGGATTAACCTACATTCACTCACGTTACCTTCAATCAATCTAGTCATGAATTTGTATGAGGGGATGCACGCTTGAAATAGCTTCTATTAGTCATGCGCTATTTACTGTTTAAGAACAGTTTTGCGGTGTCCTGACGAATAACTTAAAATAATACAGGACTGAATTTGAGCGTGCACAGGCATCTATTAGTGTTAGAGTTTAGGGCAATTCAGTATTGTGTGTGGATCATTAATTAGATTTCAAAGCTTCAAATGAAGGATTCGGAATTCTAATCTGTAACAGCAAAAAAGCTGTTGGCAGTGAAATGAAAACTGATTGTCTTGTCTCATACATTGTTTGGCTTTGCTTATCCGTCCAATTTAGCTTTAAATTACATTATTGCTCTTGTAAAGGCCATTGAATTATGCCAGTATGGCTGAAAAAAAAAAAAATCTTCCTGAAGATATCTGATAAGAGTTTATTCATGTAGACGTGGATGAGAAATGTTCCTTGATTCCTCTGGAGTGTTTTGTCCTAATGTTTATTATATGTATCATTACAAGGCTTAGATTCTCCAGATTTATTTGGATATATATTTGTGTATTTTTAAGGAAATCATGAGCACTTAAACATATTTCATCATGAAGTCAAGACAGTGTTGAAGTTTATTCATGTTCCTTTAGTCCAGAGGGATTTACTTATGATTTAAGGAGGGTTGGATAGAGAAAATATCCTCATATACAGGTTCTCAGCCATTTCCTGTTTAAGTTGCATTATAATTCAGATGCAGTACAGTGGTGCTCATAAGTTTACATACCCTAGCAGAATTTATGATTCTTTGTCCATTTTTCAGAGAATATGAATAATAATACAAAAACTTTTCTTTCACTCATTGCTAGTGGTTTGGTGAAGCCATTTGTCATCAAACTAATGTGTTTGCTCTTTTTAAATCATACCAACAACAGAAACTATCCAAATGACCCTGATCATAAGTTTACATACCCTAGTTCTTCATCCTCGGTATTGGCCCCGCCCCTTTAACATCAATAACAGATGTTCTTTTGTGGTAGTTGTGGATCAGACACTTTATTTTCTCAGATGCTAAAGCTATCTATCTATCTGTCAGTGTATGTAAACTTATGAGCCCAGCTGTAGGTAAATGGGAAATCTTGGAATAAATATGGAATCAACAAAAATATCGTTGCTGTCGGATGGAAACCTCATAAGTCCATTTTTTTTTGTCTTATTTTTTGGTCACAAATCAGTTCTCTTGGTCAAATCTTCACGTTGGCCTGACAGTTTTAGAAATATTTAACCAATGAAAAATGTTGAAAATGGTTTGTAACTACTCCACTGATTACTACATTTATTTTTTCCAGTTTCCTGAAAAAATAAACATTCTGGACATAAGAGGTTTCTGCCCGACAGTGACGATATACTGTACTCAGTTCTAAAAACAATGGTATTAGTGTAAATCCCACAAGCTGGAGATTGTTCTGTAACGTCTTTCTAACATGTGATGAAAAAAGTGATAATTCAACACCATTTCAATAATATATGCTTTTAGTGCATCTCTGGACTCTATGTTTAAGTTGTCTAAATCTACTTGATATCTGATCTTGACAAAGTGACTTGAATCAGTACATTTGCTTTAGTAATGTATAGGACTGTATTTTAGAGTGTGCATTTTCCTCTCCTAAACACGTCCTTTTACTAAGGAGCTTTTTACTGCTCATCCTAAACTCATCATTTTTCTTCTCTTCATTGAATTCCCTTCTTGTCAGCTTTTTGCTGTGGGGCTTTTCTCCCCAGAAAAATAAAACTACATCCTTGTTTATTTTGTCACGGGTTTGAAGAACAACAAAACACACATAAAATAGTTCTTTCAGTGAAATGGATGTTTCAACAAACACCTGCTGTCTCAATATTTCCTTCTGTCTGCTTGTTCAGGTCAACGATCAATTCATTCATGTTTTTTTTTTAGGTTTTAAGTTCATCCTTCCGATTCTAAACCAATCATTTAGTGTAAGTACGAATGGAAAATAAGACCACAAAAGGGAGGTGATGCATTAAACATGCAGAAAAGGGTGATTGCAAGATACGTTTTAGAACACGTTCCTTATGTAATGAGTGAGAATCACATCTCTGCTCAGTGTGTGAATAAGAAATAATGAGTCCATTTTTAGACAAGGTAAGCTGGAACGTGGATGAGACCAGAGATGCAGAGACAGGAGAGAAAAGAAAGGCTTATAAATGTGGTTTTCTGGTTTGGGTGTTTGTTAAAAACAGGAAATAATCTTCCTAATGTTTATGTTTAATCATTAAAAAAACAACTCATCTTTATCCTTTTTTTTTCTCCTCTCTATCACACTCTTGAAATAAAAGCAAGAAAAATCATTTTAGCTGCTTTTTTTTGACCTGTCATAGCCTATAAACAGCTTTGCTCACAATAATTTGAGAGCTATTAGTGTGTCTGAGAGCAGGATAATCATCTGTCCCTGTCAAAGTAAACACAATGTTAACAACAAGGCAATCAAACTCTGCAGACTCCTGTCTGCTGTTTAATCACGCTGCTGTGTTTCTGCAGTTACTCACCATGACAATGCTCTGCCTTTTCTGCTGTGACATCATCTTGCCACCCGCTGTCGGGTAGAATGGTGGCAGTAGCCTGTGGAGCCAAAATCCAAAGCCATGGTAACTAGTTAATCACTCACATATATAGCCCCGAGTCATGTTGCAGAAAGCGGTGAGTTAACATTCTCAGTAAATATTGTTGACCCTGACAATTTGCTGTGGCACATTCCTCATCATTAGCAAAGTTCCTGTCTTTTTTGTGCAAACATGCACACACATGCACAATGGCATCTGCTGTCACCTCTGATACAGATGACCCCTGACAGGAGAGGAGCTCAGTAAGACAGGCTGTCAGCGGCTCTGCAATGTGTCTGCCCTGTCTGCCTTCAGTGGACGGCCAGCATGTGCCTCAGGTCCCTCCTGCCCATTCATATCCACACCAATTTACTGTCTGGCTGCCAGCAGAATGATATTCTCATGTGACATTTTTTTTTTCCTTTTTTTTTTTTCTCTTTTGGTCAGCAATCCTGATGCTCCATGCTTCCATTCTATAAACTCCCCTGTGGCTATTCTGCAATAACGTTCAGCCACACCGGGATCAACATTCTCCACAGGTTCAATACTCACCCATCAAACACCAAACCTTTTACCAATTTCTATGTTCCAGTAAAAAAAACCCATCCATCTTTTTCATATTAAGACATAACCAAGCATTTACTCCCATTGTTGTCGTACTGTAAAAGCTTCGTACTTGAAGAATTATCTTGTTTTTCCTCCACTGAGTTGTGTGTCTAATTCTGTGCTGAGCTGTGCTGTCTTTGCTTCTTTTAACAACAAAGCAACACTGTTTTCTGATGAATGATCGTCCCTGCCAGGTTTTTATTGCTTTCTGTAGATTACATCAGTTCATAGTAAACCGATTTTACCGGGGAAATGCGTGATCCTAATAAAAATACTTCAAAACTATATCTATTATACAAACAATAGTTTGAGCTCTTGTCTCCATAGTTGATTTTTCATGCAGCTGCTGGCAAAACTCCATTCATGCATTGTAAACAAGACGAAAAGGATTGACTTGATACACATACACACACACACATTTTTTTTTATGACAATAAAATGACTGATTTGAGAAGTCTAACTAGAAATAACCAAATGAGTGACCTTGGCTGAAATCTGTGCATCTGTTATGGAGAGGTTTTCATTACAGATTATAAATCCAGTGCAGCTGAATCTACTTTCACGATTCCAAAACGTGTGGGTCGTGTTGGCAACAGTCAAAAGGTTGTGAGATCTTAGCGTCATCTGTGACAACTTCTTTGTATATTCATTGTCAAACTGCAGAGGTGATTCTGCCCCGGCAACAAGACTTGAAAAAGAAGCCTGTCTATGGCGCTTGTGAATGCAGAGTGTGAGCAGTGTTACGAACACACCCTCCGCTGTAGGAGCTGACAGATGGGGAGGTCTAACTAAGGGTACTTCGACGGTTCCAGTTCGAAGTAAGGCAGGCACAAGGGCTCTAGATGCTTTGATATCTATGCTGGCAGTCTTATGAGGAATAAACACAGACCTTTCATCCCACACATCCATGCGAATGTGCGCACACGTGTGCACAACAGCTTTTGATGTCTACTTAGCCTGAGCTACTGTATATTCTATTAAAGGTGGAATAAGCCATTCCTGTGAAAGACTGCTATCTGAACTCAAAACAGTCGCACCGTACCCCTCTGTGCTCCTTCAGAAGCTCCACCCCTACTTTGAATGACGCACGTTGCAGTTGTATGTAATGCCTTTTTTTTTTTTTTTTACATGCTGATTGGATGTTTTGTTGTCAAGCTACTATTGATGCTGTTGGTCTAATAGATTCAGAGATTCAAAGCGTTTTATTGTCATGTTTACAGTAAAAAAAAAAACTGGTTTTCCTGTGCAGTGAAAATCTTACTTTGCCGTCCACACTGAATGCCAAAAGGATCTGAGATGTATGAAAAAAAAAAAGAATAATTTAACTGGGAAATTAAAACAAACAAAAGTGGCTTTTGAGACCCAGTAAGTAAACATGTTCACATATTTTATATTAAATAATTGCCCTAATTGGAAACAGCCTGATGCGACATTTTTTTTCAGATACATTTTCTTTCTTTCTTTCTTTTTTTATTTTAAAATAAAGCTGTGAAATTCTTGTCCACTACAGAGGACAAAAGTGCATTTCTGGGTCACGGGAGGTTAAGAATGGCATGCAAAAGAGAATGGGAATAAAATATAAGCTACTATTACTAAGTAAATAAATATATTTATTTACATAAATGTGCAATGTATGAGTAATTGTGCAAACTGTCAGAGATACATGGTATGTATAAGGGGCTAAACAGAGATAAATAATGCGTTAAATGTGCAAAACTGTCAGATGAACAGTATGAATATGTGCAATTATTGTGTATAAGATCTAATAAATAAACACTGGTTCTTTTATACACAGTACATTTAATGACCTGTTCGTTTCAGTGGCTTTGAACACCAGGACACCTAAATAAAAATTCAATACCGTTCTGACTGAAAGCTGAAATTGCAGAGGACAGATTTGACATAAATAATTTATACTTACTTGACAGGTAACAACAGAGGTTGAGATGCAGGGGAAGTAAAACAAGACGGTATCACAAGAGTCAAACCACCAGTGAATGAAACATTAGACTCTTCTTGTTTTATCCAGCAGACAATTATTATGATAGTGCAAAATAATTGTGGTTAGATCCAATTAGAGCTGCCATAAACAATATTGTCTGTATTGTCATTTGCAATTGTGATGAACGAATGAAGTCATGGGTCTTGTACCTGTATGAGTACAATGGAAAAAATCTGAATCTTACCAGGTGTATTTTCCTCATTTTTAGTCCAAATATCTAATCACACTTAAAATAAGACAGAATCACCTCAAGAGTAGCTTTTCAGTGAGACATATTAGAAAATAGATGTTGAAAATCTTATTTCAAGAAATCTGACCAAGATCGTTTTCACTTGTTCCATTGTGTGATGAGATATTTTGACTAGAAATGAGAAAAATACACTTATTTTTCTCCCAGTGTATTCACAATTTCTTCATTGCCTAAACAGACTGATTGATCGTTTCATTATTATTTGTAATATTTTCTTTGGGGCAGATAATAATCAGACTGCACACAAATAAAAAATAGGTTGCCATGTTCACATTTGCAATTTTTTTATTTCATTTAATTGCAGTTTTGTGCTGTTGTGTAACTGAACAGGCTGACGTGGCGATTCAATTTCATTGTGCAGCTCTAGTTGGGGTGATTACGATAAAATGATTATATAAAGAATGTTGACAGGTCTATTGTGGGCTTGGTTGCTTAATATTTCACCAAACTGCTCGGCTGCTGACAAGCTGGCTGAGTTTAGTCTTACTTTCCGAAATAACTCGTGACAGAAACTGTCAGATAAGTGTAGTAAAGTCCCTCCTGTCGCTTAACAACCTAACAACCAATCCAGCAAAGCCTCCCTGTAGTTGATCCAATCTAGTCCAGACAAACTCGTCTTGGATTAGAGGGGATTACTCTACCTTTAAAGTGTGTTATAATGGCCCCAAGTTCTCCATTTACAACATGACATAAAGACAGACAAACAGAAAATCTGAATTAGAGTTTGAAGCAGGAAAAGTACATTTCTATTGTATTATTATTATTATTATTATTATTATTATTTGAAGGAATTGTAGAACAATATGTAAAGCCCTAAATTATGGATCATTCTTCATCACCATTCAAGATGCAACAATAATGATACAGGATGGGATTTCAAAACTGTATTAATATGTGTTTATTGTGTGTTCATCCCATGAAATTAGTATGTAGGAAATGTTCTGTTCCCCATATGGTATATTCAGTAATCCCACCAGACATGACAGTGGTTGTAGTTGCTTATTTTTGTGTTCATTTATTGATATCTTTGCTTAAAAAAGTCACTTCTTTTCAATTTTCTTTATTTTTTAACATAACATCTGTCAACTTTAATCTGAGCTTCCATGAAAATTTGTATAATTAGGAAATTAAATACAGGAAAAACACTGACAAAATGCAAAATACGGAGGATAATATTACAATAAATGGTGAGAAATCATTTAAGAAAAGTTAAATCTAGAGGAAAATTAATTTGGGAACTGACACAAAACTAACACTGGGTCTTTACAGGTTAAGCAAGTAAACATAACATGCAAATATGTGTTTATTGTGTGTTCATCCCATAAAATTAGTATGTAGAAACTGTTTCATTCCCCATATGGTATATTCAGTAACCCCAGCCAGACATGACAGTGGTTGTAGTTGCTTATTTTTGTGTTCATTTATTGAGATCTTTGCTTAAAAAAAATCACTTCTTTTCAATTTTCTTTATTTTTTAACATAACATCTGTCAACTTTAATCTGAGCTTCCATGAACATCTGTATAATTAGGAAATCAAATCAAAATACCTGATTTTTACTTAAAATGACCAAATACTGAGCCTAATATGAGAATAAATGGTGATAAATAACTTAAGAAAGGTTAAAAATAGAGAAAAATTTGTTTAGGAACTGCCACAAAACTAACACTGGGTCTTTAGGGGTTAACCTGGATCACTTCAGTTGTTTAGCCGCCTGCTTGACGACGCAGTGATAGTTGCCAATAGCGACTGTCCTCTTTAGCAGTCCACCTATGTGTCTGTTTGTCTGTTTCTGTGCATTTAATGGCAGTTCACCGCTGGCCTCCAGCTCAGTCAGCTGTCTGCTAATTGATTAACATCAAACCGTTAACAGTGTCGGAAACCTCCTCTGGCCTCTCGCTATGGCTTGTAACCTGCAGGGTGCTAGAGTATAGCTCCTCTCTTTGAGCCATTCAAGTGTGTGTATTTAAGCACTAACAGCTCATGGAATAATGTCTGTGCAGCTGGGGAATGAACAGCTGGCTAATAATTTTCCTCATGAGAAAAGGCGCACAACACATACTGCAGTTTATTGAAAAACAGCCAACATCTGTGTATTTGTGCGCTAATGAGAGACAGAGAGAAAGAGATGAGTCTGTCAGTGTTTATTATGTCTGCAAACATGTGCAGTCTGTGAGTCCTCGTAGTATGTGGACCGAGACCAAGCCTTTGTGATTTATCCCAGCATGCACCCCTGTTCACCCAGCCATTTCTGGCATCATTAAATAAACCAAGTGCAATAACCCCAGCAGTACCAAACCAGAACTGTTCATATCAGTGTTCATATCGCCATGTGTGTTTTCTGCTGATGCAGGCGGGTCCGCTGTATATTACCGCCTCAATTTGTAGGAGCACGGAAGACACATGAAGGCCGCTCTCTAGGGGTCCGACAGCCCACTATTTTGATTTTATTAACATTACATTAGCAAGGGCCCAAAATCAAGGCCCCTGACAGCTGAGAAACTGCCGGTTAATACACTTCTTGGAGCTTAGTCAGCAACACAAAGCCTCCTTCACATTTCCTCTCTCTTAATGATAATGGGTCTTCTACCACGGGGGTGAGGTCAGCCCATGTAAGACCCTCCTGCTGTACGGTTCTTTTTTTATGTCCGCCAGTTTCATTATAGGCCACAGCCCCTGCCAGAAAGACACTTGGAGGAGATGTTATTGACCGGTGCCCTCCACTCTGGCAGCCTGATGTATCTGTATCAGTTCGCCTGCCATTACTGCTGTGTAGTAATGCATCAGTTTGTTAATGACTTCCTGATTTGTCTCAAAACAAAATGGTTTCCAGTTCCTTCATTGGACTAAATGTCTGGCTGGGGTTACAGGATATACCATATGGGGAAGGAAACAGTTCCTACTTACTAATTTTATGGGATGAACACACAATAAACACATATTTGCATGTTATGTTTACTCGCTTAACCCCTAAAAACCCGATGTTTCTTTTGTGGCAGTTCCTTAACATTTATTTTTCTCCATTTTTAACCTTTCTTAAGTTATTTGTCACCATTTATTCTCATATTAAGCTGAGTGTTTTCTAATTTTAAGTAAAAATCACATATTTTTATGTTTTTAATTTACTGATAATGTGTTACTTTACCCAGTGTTACTTTTGTGACAGTTTCCAAGTGAATTTCCCTCTAGATTTAACTTTTCTTAAATGATTTATCACCATTTATTCTATTATCCTCTGTATTTTGGATTTTTTTTCAGTGTTTTTCCTCTATTTAATTTCCTAATTATACAGATGTTCATGGAAGCTCAGATTAAAGTTGAAGGATGTTATGTTAATAAATAAAGAAAACTGAAAAGAATTGAGTTTTTAAGCAAAGGTATCAATAAATGATCAGGTAAAATCAGGTATTTTTCTATTTTTAATTACTGATCATGTAGATGTCCATAAAAGCTCAGATTAAAGTTGAGGGTTATTACAACAAAAATGAAGGAAACTGAAGAAAAAGTGACATTTACAGTGAAATATATCATTAACTGAACACTGTAAACCATTTATTTCCCTATATTTAATTAACAATAGTCCATTTAGATGTTCATGAAAACACAGTAAATTCAAAGGTTATTCTATCAAAACAGAGAAAACTGGAGACAAAGTGACTTTTTCAGCAAATATATCCATAACTGAACATAAACCCAGTGTTTCCATCCACTTTCATTGATCCAACTCCATGGGTTTTACTGGTGAAACAATGTTGTAGAGGATGACGGCGTTTCCACGGTAACTACTGGTCATATCTGATGACCATGAAAAGACGATAAACTGTATTTTACACCAATTTTTTTACATGTATCAATAGCATTAGCGGATCAACAGGTATTAAACATTTTAGGTCAGGCTGTTTGGGTGTTTATGGGTTAAATGGAACCTTCTGGAAGGCTTCAGCGCTTTGAAGGCGTGTGCGTATTGAGCGTTTGTGTGTATGTGCGCTTAGCTTGCATTTTAAACAGGCAGGACAGCTGATCCATATTGTCAGGGTCAGGTCTATCTTGGCCGAGCTAACCTCAACCCTTTAACACCTAACATCTGCCGGGGTCAGACGGCCAGCCCAGGTACGGCTCGTCATCAGCTGGATGCTGCTGTTCATGTTACAGCGAACTGGCAGGAGGCAGGGGATTCGGAGTGTATCCAAGCACATCCAGCTCTGGCTCTCTGAATCCCTCCTTTTCAATTTAGATCTCGCTGGGCTGAGGTGCCTTTGGCAAACATGAACTCAAATGTTTGTTTACACAAGGTTGAGTTTTGATTCAACTGCAATTTAACAGTTTGCTTATTAATTTTGTGTTACAACTAACTGTGTATGTTGTAAATCATCAAAATAGAACATGTTATCATAATTTTGTTTAGTATTTTTCTTTTTTTTTTTTTTTAATAACTATCTATAGAAAATTTTGACAGACAGGGTGATGAATAGTGAGAAGTAGAAAAATACAGGACAGACATTAACTGAAACAACCTGAGTGTCAACTCCCCCCACCCCCA
>JAPTYQ010002788.1:0-13662 GCA_029814465.1 Ostorhinchus cyanosoma | reverse complement strand
ATAGATAGATAGATAGATAGATAGATAGATAGATAGATAGATAGATAGATAGATAGATAGATAGATATTGTGTGTGTATATTTGACCATTTTTCCTCTGCCCAGATTTCTGTGCTGCTTTTATCACATCGGTGTTTTGGCTACTACATCCATGGGCGTTCAGTGCATGGCCATGCTGATACAAACATGGAGGAAATGAATAACAACCTGAAGAGAGAGGGTGTAAGTGTTTACACTGCTGAATATTGATTTCACTCCATTTTTTTTCTTACATTTTTCATCTCATACATTTTTCTAAAGGAATCCCTGGTTGCTCAGAGAGGCCTACTTCCCAACACAGACATCCAGACGTTTCAGGTCTCTATCAACAACCGTCTGCGGTCACAGTATGAGAGGATCCGGGAGCCGCTCAGCAGGGTGTGCATTTATGTCCTTCATGTTTATAACTTATCTACAACTACAAAACAACTGTCTGTTTTTAATGTCATGGGGTGAATATCTGACATGTTCCAGAGGAACAGACCATCACGGCTGATAGATGCATCTTCAGCAAACCAGTTTGAGCAAAGCACCCGGGCCTACAACACAATGAACCATTTCCTGAGATCTGTTATAGATCATGTAAGTACAAACAAATGAATAAAACTTGTACATAACAAGCTAATCCAGCAGTTCCCAACCTTTTTTGGCTTGTGACCCCATTTTAACATCACAAATTTCTAGTGACCCCATGTATTTGTTTTTGATCACGTAATAGTTTGCTATACTATGTTTCAAATAAACAGAAATTTTTAGGTGACATTTAGTCTATATAATGTATATTACTATGGATGGAGGCAGAAAAGCCAGGTGTAGATTACTGCACAAAGTGAGAATTTTATTTTCCCTGGTCAGGATATGTACAGTCGGTCTAGTTTGTATTTACAAGGTTGACAATTAATACTGAACAAACAATAACTCAAACTATGAATTATGAAAGAGCTGCAGCATCTGAAACCGACCACAGTGAACATTTGACAGATGAACAGAACCACAGTGCTTCAGTTTCAGTTTGTCATGTCTTTTATATATTGTGATTGTCTCTCTCAACTCACCATATATTTTTTATTTGTACTTTTTTTTATTATTATTTTTAGCAATTACTAGAAATTTCAGGTGACCCCATTTGAATTCCAGGTGACCCCACGTGGGGTCCCAAACCCAAGTTTGAAAGACACTAGGCTAAACAGTCTTTTACTTTATTGTGACTGTGTATAAATCACTTCCTCATTATAGAACACATGAGGGTGTTAAACAGACTCAGCTAACTCAGTATCGAGATAAGTTTGTTTAATGTCTGTTATTTGCCGCAGGTTTACCCTGACATGGACTACATAGTGAGGGACAAGCTAATGTTTGAGAGAGTCATTGGGATGGAGTTCCTTGAACCCAATGAGAAAAGCATCTTTTACAATGGTAATGACCTCCTAACCCAGACAGTCTGCACATTGAGCTTGTTTATATACAAACAGTACTGAAGTGTACACACTGTGTTTGCGTTTCTTTATGCAGATGATGCCCACTCCTTCAGTAACGTGCTGTTTTATGGGAATGAGGTCACGCTGCTGATCTTTGACACATTATTCTTCTGTGTGGTCGACCTTGGATCTCAGAGCTTTGTACTTGCAGCTGTGCTTACATACATACAGCAAATGGTTAGTATGTTGTGCATACTGTGTTTCCTGTGTACAGTATGTTGTTTTTTTTTACTGTACATAAAAGTATATTGATCATGCGTTAAAAACTGTTTCACTCATTACAGATATTTCGTTTGATACGACACTCTCTGGGAAGGAGAAACCTTTCAAACAAGACTCTGGTGGATGAGAGATTTCTGATCTGAGGTTCACTGTTAACTTTTACTGATAGTTGAGTTTCCTGAGAGTTTAAATCTGTTGCAGCTCTTTTTTTGTACTTTGTTTTGAAAAAACTGTATTTTCACTACATTTTGGATGATGTAAATATATTTTTGTAAAGAAAATTATGTTTTTATGGAATGTTTTGATATAATCATAGCCTGTTTTTTTAGGTTTCTTTTGTATTTTCTTGTGAACTTTTCATCACAATTTCTTTGGGAAGATGTCTTTTTTATTGATTAAATTTTTTTGAAACAATCACTCTCTTGTTCTGAGATTTTGCTCATGTTCTTGTGAAATTGTGAAATGTCTTTTAAGAAGAAAATATTTCAAGCTGAAGATCAACCTCTTGTTGCAGTAAGGGTTGGGTGACACATGTGGTTCATAAGTCAATAGCCATCTGACTTTTCTTATATGCTAATGTGAGTCAAACATCCAACAAAACACACATGTTCACAAACTAAAGACGCAATATAAAAGCCAATTTTGTCAATACAAGTAACATACATAAAAACTTACAATACTCCAAGAGCAGAATATAAAAAGATCTGTTGAGTAATTATTGTATTAAATTTCTACTAAAAGATCATTGGTGGTCGACTTATCACTTATATATTTGTTTTTACTTATGTATGTATTTTGTAAACTGTATTTGTATTTTAACAGACCCCAGGAAGAGTAGCAGTCACTATGGTGGAAGCTAATGGGGATCCGTACAAACAATATATGAATAAAGTTTTGACCAGCAGTGGTTTTGCTGTTGCTCACACCATAATATTTATTCAATATATGGTGTAATAGGTGTTGCAAAATCAATTACCTTTATATTAATAATGGATGTTTTATAATTTCTGCTGGTTAACTTTTTACAAGACTACATCCACTTTTTAATTACAGTATTATTATTCCACGTCTTTCTTAAAACGTGCTTGTATGATGAACATGATAAAAGCTTCTTCATATTCTTCCAAAGCTGAAGAGGGGAAGCTGTAGACCAGATCCCCACAGTGTGAGTCACTTTGATATACGGTTCATAATGTTTAATCTGAGTGGATTCATGTGCACCATAAGGATCTTTATGGGGGCGTGGAAACGCAATGACATACCCTAAGGGCCAGGGCTCAGCCAATCAGCGCCGAGTGCACGGTGCGGCGCTTCAGAATGATACAGAGCGGACTCGTCGGTTTTAAGCCATGAACTTCAAGAACTTATTCATGTCCATCTTGTCCAGGTGAGTGACTTTAGCTGTGCTGTGGCCAGTTTTGGTTTCTATTCTCTTAACTCCTCAGAGAGTTAGGTGCGGTATTGATATATTTCGTGACAAGCCTTTACTCAGTGTGTCCTAGTATGTGGGTGTAACCCTGTCACTAGCTAAGGTTAGCCTAAATTTGGCTGCTCTGCCTGATTTTTGGACACACGTAGTTCTGTTAAGCTCTTAAATCATCTTTAAATAGCGTGTGGTTCATCTTTAACAGTAGTGGCAGCGGTCTAAATTCGTTTTTATGTGTTGCACAATCAATTAGTTGCAGTGAGTCTAGCCTGCAGTTTAATAGACTTGCTGCTGCTAGCTAGGAGGAGCTACATGTCAACAAACATGGCATCTTTCTTCAGTCCCACAGAGCTGGGACGGGCCCTCTGTGGGTTTTGTGACTCACACGCTACAGGAGTTTTTGGGTTTTTTTTTTTTTTAGCTGAACAGGGTCTGGTCAGTTGAGTCACATTTCACCCAAGCATTTTCTGGAGTAATGTAGATATGTATTTAAGCTGCATTCACTTTATTGTTATATCTTTGCATCTCTCCTTATTAGAAATATATAAAGGTTCTAAAAGCTGCAGATCCATTTTTAATTGTGAGGCATGTCAAAGTCAATGTTGCAGATCTATTTTAATTATGCAATGGGCACAGACGAAAGAGAGGATCCAGTTCAGTAGGTCATTTGCACGCATTACTCAAGATATAAATGTCAGCTATGAGATTCTTGCCAAAGCTATTTTTGGGAGGGGTGTCCATCACTGCTGACCTATCACTGGAAAGCCACGTAGAGAGAGAGCATCTGGGGTTAGCAGCAAGATGAGAGTAAATCTGAAATGGAATATGGTCCTCACACAGCTGCAGTTAATCTTTAAAATCTTAGAGTAGTTTTTAAACAGGTGTTTAACTTTTGTGCTAAATGTGGTGAGGAATGCTGTCTTTTTCTGTGTTGTGTTATAAATCTAGCAATTCAATATTGCATCAACTAACACTGAACCACTCCAGGATCCCATGACCATAATTTACTTTTAATAATCAACTATGTTTAAAGAAGCTGAAACAAGTGTTCTAAAAGCTGCAGCTCCGTCTGTTAAAATGAGGAGCCTCTGGTATCTGAATTATGTGGTCATATGTGATTCAGACAGGGGCACTTTCTCCTTGTGCAGTGATTTGTCTGAGAACATGATTTTCTGACAGGGTTCACAATAGGACAACTGAAGCTGTATTTTTATCATATATGTAAAATAAACCCAAAATTATATTTGGGTATTTAGATATTTTAGATTGGTCAGTGGTCTCAATCTTGTCACATTGGAATAATTAGATTAAGAAAGTCTAGTGCAGCTTAATGACAGTTGAAAGATGAAGTGGAAAATGAAACATGAAGACATCTTCAACTCCCCCACAAACACATCATTATGTTCTCGACTCAGGCTGCACATAAACGTCTGCACATGTAATCACTTGCTATTTTTCACCTCATCCTTCTTGCAACTGAAGTTTAATTATAGTGGTTTTAGGGGATTATTACCTGTACCACAGAAGTTTTGTAATCACTTATGTAGTGTTTTTCTGCCTGTCTCTTTGTAAGATTCTGTAAGAACATATTTCACTGATTCTCATGAAACTGGTAGGATAGGGCACTGGCCAAGGATATAGCTTTTAAATTTAAGAGCAGATCTATTTAAGAAAAAAAAGGGGCGTTGAAAGATGGAATTGTTTCCCTCTTTAACATCATAGAGTGGTTTACCTCCTGCGTAACATTGAAGTGAGATATTTGTACAGTTTTAACAGTCAAAAAGATGTGGGACAAAGTGATAAAAGGATGATTTTATCATATTCTGTGGTTTCTTAGTGTTTTAGTAATATTGGAGAATAAAAAGAATGGGTTATTGGCCAACAGCTCAAATTTCACACCTCCTAGTTTTTGTCTCTGTGCTTTTGTTGGTGTCATGCTCACATATTCATTATACATCACCAGAGGGGAATTAACTTATATTTTATCTAATTATATACTCAGTAACTATCCAATAAACAGAGAAAATGGAAAGAACGTCCTACAAATTCTGGAATTTCCCCCTGTGGGACTAGTAAAGGAATATCTCCTCTCTTAAATATAGAATATATGAAGAATTAAGACAAAATGTGAGTCACAAGTATGAAAGCTTAAAAGGCAATTACACAAACCTCACATAAGTATTTAAGTGTCATTATTTCATGTGAAAAATCTTTTGCGTACACTATTCTACCAGCAAGTGGTGAGCTCCAGTTGTTAACTGCTGATAAATGTAAAACATAGTTTTTCTCTCTGCACTAACCCCACAGACTGTTTCTGTTTGCATGTCGTTTGTTTAATGGTGCACACAGAGGCCTGCCTGACCTGTATGATGACATCTGAGCTCTCCTATAGGTCCATATATCTGTGCACAGAATGTCAGTGGTGTGCCCTATATGTGTGTCCACAGTGCACCGTGAGCCATGCCTGTAACATCACAGATCCTCCGTGGTTTGCCGCGAGCCAAGGTCTTGGCTTCCAGTTTGTTACCATGCCAACGCCACCAGTCCCATGCAGGGCCCGTCACTCACAGACCCACATCAAGAGGAAACCCCCAAATGTGGCACCAGCATGGTTACCAGACGACCTCGGTGCTCCGCAGCTACATCCTCACCCCACCACAAGTCAACTCCATTCTGAAAGCCAATGAATTCAGCTTCAAGGTTTGTAAGAAAGCACTCAGACTGCCATTTTACTTTCCCGCTCCAAAGTGAAGGTCATGCGTTAATCATTTTTATTCATCACGGTTGTAGGTACCTGAGTTTGATGGGAAGAATGTGTCGTCAGTCACAGGGTTTGAGAGTAATCAGCTGCCTGCGAACGCTCCTATAGAAGACCGCCGCAGCGCTGCTACATGTCTGCAGACACGAGGAATGCTGCTGGGAGTGTTTGATGGTCATGCAGGCTGTGCATGTGCACAGGTAGGCCTCACTCTGTCTCTGGCTGCTATTTTACATTTTAATCTAGTGTTCTACAAAGGATTTATACATTATTTAAATTGATAACTTATTGATAATCGTGTTTTATTCCACTTTAGTTTTCTATGCACAATATTTGATAATAGGGTTGTGTGTATATTACCAAATTCTCAGATATAATTCTTATGCAAGTACATTTTCAGATAATTATACATATTGTATAATATGATAACACAGAAAGGTATGTTTCATAATAAATTTTCATTTATATATAACAGTGTGTAGATGCAAATAAACAATTGCATAGACAGACCTAAAATATAAGAAATGAAATGGGAAACTTTGCAAAGGCCTAAATGTGATTCTTCCTACTGTTTGACATGATTCTTTTGTAGGTGGTAAAAAGAGCTTAGTGGTGTTTGAATCTGTTGTTGGACCAGCCAGCTGCATAATTTGCAAACCACTCTTTTAGGTACAAGTTCCTGATTTTGTTGTTGCTGTAGTAGTGCGTGTCGATCTCTTTCCTCTTTGTTTGTGCTGTGTGGATGACCATTAAGTGCTGTCCAAGTGCTTTCACCCACAAAGAGTGTGATTTGCATTAATACAGAAGTCTTTTGGAAATCGTTTAATTGTTCCACCTGTTCTTCTTTACCAGGCACTGAGTGAGAGGTTGTTTTACTACATCGCTGTATCTCTGCTGCCTCATGACACCCTGTGTGAGCTGGAGGCAGCGGTGGAGGCCGGTAGAGCTCTCAGCCCCATCCTGCAGTGGCACAAACACCCCAACGACTACTTCAGCAGAGAGGCTCAGATGCTCTACTTCAACAGCCTGCGAACATACTGGCAGGAGTTAATAGATCTAACCAGGTGAGGTGTACAGGTTTTCTTCAGGTCCATAGAAAGGTCCTAAACAGTCTTGAAATTAAATAGCTAAAACTGTGGTCCTCCTCTAAAACCTGAAGACAGAAAGGATATGTTTAATTTGTCTTGAAGGGAAATAAATTGCGTCCAGAATTCTTGCAATTCAGACCAGACCTGCTTGAGTCTCAATTTATCTTCATCTGTTTTTTGTAGAAACACACCCCTATGTTGTTTTGCCAGTACTACAGTTGTTGATCTTTTGTTTTTGCCTCCATACTCCCTGTCTCTCTGATTCACTCATATTGCTCTGTGTTGTGTTTTCAGCCCAGGAGAGGTACCAGACACTCGGGAAGCGCTGTTGAACGCTTTCAAGAGGCTCGACAATGACATTTCCCTCGAGGCTCAGGTAGGAACTGTTGACCCTTATCTTCACTAGAACAAATGCCAAGTAATGCATTGAAATGTTGTAAATGTCAATGGTATGTAACAAACATACAAAATTAAAAAGATAAGAGTGTTGAATACACCTTGTATTTATAACAACAGTCTTGTGTGCACATAAATTCACAATAAAATTTTAAAGTTAACTGGTTTTTTTCCTCTTCCAAATATTCTTATGATTTACACAGTTAATAGAATATATTTGTTTTTCCATAGAATATTGGAATATACTGATTACAATAGGAAAAGGAAATAAATCATCGTTAGGAAGATAGGCATATGTTTTTGTAGTTATCGAACATTTGATATCTTAAAGATGTCTCTCATTACATGTTTAAGGGCCCCCATTTATAAGCTGAAGACTGCTTCTGAGGTGTCCTATTACAAAATGCATTTTGTTAATGAATTGTTGATTTTTAATAACGTTTGTGATAATTTTGTAATTGATTGATGGATGGTAAAATTAATTTAAAACAATAAGGTAGTTATTAAAATACAAGTATTATCCTTTGTTTTTTGTTTTTTTTGTGCAAATATAATCTCTGTTTTTATATTATATTAATTACAGTCACAGCCACCAAGTAAATCACATAAAATGATTAAAAATACATGTCAAACATATTGTAAAGGAATATAAATAGATTTGGATCGATAGATTGGTCAGATGGTCACACCACATAATACAGTATTTTAACACTTCAAATTATAAAAAATATTACTAACTAGTGATTTAAGAAAAAAAAGTTACTATGTAATGTTATTACTATGTTTTATTGTCAAAATCTTTTTTGCAGTCAGAGACAAAATGTAGGTGCTTCGTCAGTGACCCACATTTCAAGTGATTACTGAAGCCAAAGGTCAAGTAATTCTATGTAGCAGAACATGAGTAGTGACGTTACGATCATCTGGGATATCACCTCTGCCCTCTGTCAGCAGCTCAAATGCATGTGTTCATCCAAATTTAACTTTTATGACTCAAACAGGAATTTAGGTGTCACCACTTCTTCATGTAACTTAAACCATGAACCAAATCCAATGACTCGGTGGGTTTCTTGCCTTTCAGGTTGGAGACACGAATGCTTTCCTTCACTACTGGGTTCTAAGGGTGGCTTTTTCTGGCGCAACGGCATGTGTGGCTCACGTTGATGGACAAGACTTGTACGTCCTCTACACATGTGAAGTGCATTATAGTAAACTAAACATGGATATTTTTAAGACTTTCCTTCCCTCTCTGTTCTTAAAGGTTCATAGCCAATGCAGGGGATGCTCGGGCGGTGCTGGGCGTGCAGGAGGAGGATGGTACATTCACCGCTCACACGCTTTCAAATGACCACAGTGCTCAGAACGAGGAGGAGGTGGCTCGGATCCGGGGTGAACATCCTACATCAGAGAGGAAGACCGTTATAAGACAGGTACTGCACTAAATAATCTCCTTAATGGAATTTTAATTAAGGATAGGGCTGTCAAAATTAGCTCATTAACATGGATTAATCCATCCTCTTGGTTAATCTGATTACAAATTTTAACGTAATTAACCCATATACAGCTCTGAATGTCTCTGGCAACACATTTAAGGCAGTTTGTACAAGCAGACTTAGTGTTGCACATGCACAAATGGGCAGTTTATCCAGTAGCGACAGGCAGCAGAACCAACCCATAAAGATGGAAAACGCTTAACAGCACAATGGCCCTTTAGATGGGATACAAAAAAACCCAAGACGGAACAGTTGATTGTCATAAAGTATTATGCACACTCTGCAGGAAGGAACTTTCTTTTGACCAAAGCACTTCCACCTTAAAATACCAACATTAACACGAACCATACGTTAGTCAGGGACTCTGCTAGCACTTGGGCTAACGTGTTGCTCAGCTTGCAACAAACATGTTAAGTGCATATATATTCCGTTCTTTCTTGAGTCTGCTCATGCAAAAGAAACGCAATTAATATAGATTAAAAATTAATGGTATTTAATCAAAATTAATCTACAGCAACCATGTGATTAATCTGATTTAAAATTTGAATCGATGGACAGCACTAATTACAGCATTTATTAAATCCTCTTCTCTGTTTTCTGTTCAGGACCGGTTGCTCGGCCTCCTCATGCCATTCCGTGCATTCGGAGATGTCAAGTTCAAGTGGAGCATCGAGCTGCAGAAGCGTGTGTTGGAGTCCGGACCTGATCAGCTTCATGAAAATGAACACACAAAGTTTATCCCCCCGAACTACCACACACCTCCATATCTGACCGCTGAGCCTGAGATCACCTACCATCGACTGCGGCCGCAGGATCGCTTCCTGGTGAGAGACACAGCAATTGCACTAACACAAAGAGCTGCATTAAAATTACATGTTTTCCCAAAAAGTACATTATATAAGCAGTATACTTGGTCGAAGGATTTGGTTAATTTTGTTGATTATTCTGGAAATTTTATCTGTTCATTTCTTTTCATCTGTAGCTGTTCTCAGATACATGTTTCAAATATATTTAAGACGGTATCAGTCAGACTGGCTTTTATTTTACTTTTTTAGAGAAATAACATGTTTAATAGATAACTTTTGCTTTAAAAATAAGAACTTAATACCCTTCACAAAGGCTCTGCTTATGAGGAAGGATGTCTTTTAGAATTAATTTTCACCAGCAGCACTTCCCAGTATTTTATTTTGGGTATTAGAAATAACTTTCATGGTCCTCTCATCAACACTGAGTAATGGAAATTCATAATTTCTATAAACATCCTATGGATGAATTGCTGAAAACTTGTCAGAAGACTATAATGTATGTGTTATTGAATAGTGGAGTTAGACTGTGTAATTTCTTTGTCACTTTTAATAATTCAAACTTGGCTCTGTATACATTGACATATTTTTCTGTGATCCCAGATTCTGAATACTATATCTGCAAATATTTGAGCGCATATGATGTTTTCTGATTCCCTTTTGGTGTATCGTTGTAGGTGATTGGCTCTGATGGCCTCTGGGAGACCCTCCACAGACAGGAAGTGGTTCGGATAGTGGGAGAGTATTTGACAGGGGTGCATCAGCGCCAGCCCCTCACAGTCGGAGGCTACAGGGTTACCTTAGGACAGATGCAGGGGCTGCTGGAGGAGAGGAAGGCCCGTGTCTCTTCTGCTTTCGAGGATCAGAACGTAGCGACACACCTGATGCGTCATGCGGTGGGCAACAACGAGTTTGGCACGGTGGACCACGAGCGGCTGTCGAAAATGTTGTCATTGCCCGAGGAGCTGGCCCGCATGTACCGCGATGACATCACCATCATCATTGCTCAGTTTAACCCTCATGTGATCGGAGCTCAGAGGCAGGAAGGACAGTCCTGAGCGGCAGGGAACACAAACTGCTGAAGCACATTTTGGAGACAAACAGAAATATATGTCCAATGGCTGCAATGAATTTCTATAACAATATTTATCTAAAAGGTTTGTATGTTTGTATGCAGCGTTTAAGGCGTCTGGTCACTTATTGAGTAACAAGTCCCTGTTACAGGGTTGAAGCCACCTTATCTCCTGTCCTTCTGCCACACCACGTTATTCAGTCTGCCAATATGTTTCACACACATCTCTCTGATGTGACACTGTTACAACCTGACTTTGTGCCAAAAGATCCAACCTCCCCATCTGCTGAAACGCTCAGCAGAGTTATTCCAAAGAGGAGCAACGGAGCACTGCCGGACTCGAACTAGACACGCTGAACTCTATTTCTGTTTGGTTGCGTCACTTTATTCCCAGATGCACTTCTATCACTTTTGTGGCTGCTTCTGCATTGAAGAGACTGATGTTATGGCAGAACACTGTTTGACATCTTTGATTTTATTTGTCGTGTGTTGTTGAATGAGGTCTTAATAGAGTCTGAGCACACAGCTTGTATTTAAAGTGCAGCCTTGGTTTATCAGGATTCAGATTTTTTTTTTATTCCTTCAGAGTTTCATGTCTCAGTTCACTGAATATGGATGCATTAACACAAAGAACTCAGATTCAGTTACACATCATCAACATAATCTGCTTTTTCTTTAACTTTCCAATCGTATTATCTCTTGAAAGCATCTAAAAGTGTTTACTGAAACAGTTTGTGAAGGAATGTAGCGTGACTATTCATCCATGTTTGGAGCAGGCTCTAACTCGTAAAAGACCTTTACAAGCCGACACTGTTGTAAAGAGGCCACATGCTAAAAATGCTGGAACGAGTTTTTGTACTTATCGTCTCATTTCACATCCAGTGTTCTGACGTACAGAAGAAAACAAACATTTCCAAATATTTACAGACTACAGCACGTTTGTAACACGTCATGGACTCTGGAGGGTAAAATGAGCCACATGTGGCTTCTCTGTGACCACTTTTATTTATTTATACTGAAAGAAGCCAATTGTTCTCTTATTTTCCATATGTAATAAAACACTACTCTGGTTAAACAGAGTTGTATAATTAACTCATTTCTGCTGCACTTACACCATTAATCTGGTTTTGAGTATAAATTGTATTTCTTCCATTCTGTGCTCTGTTAGGTTGAAATGCTCATCCTCATCCTCTTTTGCTTCCAAACAGGACATCAGCAGGGTGGTTCATGGCGTTTCAGATTGTTATAGATTTTATTATTCATGACAGAATTGGTGATGACAGAAGCAAGCCTCTCTTGTGATAATCTCAATGTTAAACAGTAATAAGAGGGTTATTATGTGTGTTTGCTCTATTTAAGCCCCCAAAAAAGAGCAGAATGTAAGTTACAAAGCTGTTTGAATATAAACTTTTATTTATTCAGCTTGCGCATTATGTTACACATTGTCATCGGAAGCTGTTTGTATAAAATGTAACTTATATGGGTCGAATTTTGTATAAGGAATGGATTAATAAAACACCAGATAAACACTACCTGTTATTTTGTGATTTTGCTCACACTAACCTCCAAACCTCCTGAAAGGTCACTGAAATGCATTCAGTTTGTGATTGTCAACATAACCTTGAAAGTGATCGTCACTTGTCTGTTACACATTAGTGGGTTTAACGTCACTGTGATTGGGACACAGTGGGCATTTTCTTTGTAGAGCAGATCACGGCCACTAGAGGGTGCTACAGCATCAAGTACTAAAGCCTTTGACTACTGAAGAGGCACAGTTTAGAAAAATACCACAAACACCTGAACAATTAGAGAAATACCACTTATCTATATATTGAAAGATAGTGAGACCTCTTATTTATGTCATTAACAAATGATAGCTGATGTGGTCAAATGACTAAATATTTAGCATTGTATGAATTGACAGTTTCAATGTATTTTCACGTCTCATAAAAATACTGAAATGGGAACAATTTATGTAACGTTCTCAGTAAAATCAGCAAACTGGCTTCAATGCCTCTTAATGATTATTTTCTACTTTTATTTTTGCATGATTGTGTTGTATGATTACTTTTAACTTAGGTATGATACAGTAAATGTATTTTTTATTTTAATTTCTATGTCTGTAATCACAATAAATGGATCCTGATCCTGATTTTGAGTCAGGGCAGCAGACTTAAAGAAAAAAGTTATTTTTAAATTCAGTTTGCACATTATAATTTATAGTTTAATATAGTCTTATTTTGTCAAAGGGTAAACGAATATAATAGATTCTATGATTTTTTATTTTTTTAAATTAAAGGTCTCTTATTGCGTTTATTCCATTTTTTCTCTAGACTGTGTAGCATGAAGATGTAGGGGGTGACAATTAAGCTGAATACACCAGCAATTCTGTTATTTTAGTTATTGATGAATTGTTTTTGGCTGAAATTTAAATGCTTATTGGAATTTAAGTCTTAAATTTCTTTTTTTTTTTTTTCGTTTTTGTCTTAAATTTCATTATAAGGGCTATATGTAGTATTTCTACTTTCAAATTTGAAAAGATGATGTAGAATTATCATTACAGTATTTAGACACATAGATAGGGAATAATTGTCTTTTTATACATTTTTTAGAGGTTGGAAAACCTCTAATGCTGCAGAAAAGTGAGGATTCCACTTACAATGAAACATTGTTATGTCACTGACCTATGAAACCTGCTCTGATTCAAGTAGAAACTGTTCGACTAAGATCCTGATTTAAGACCAATCCTAACCTTTTAAAAACAGCAGGAAATTATTCATAGTTGCTTTGCAAGGAGATGATTATAGCAAGTGGTTTCAGGTGTGTGTGTGTGTGTGTGTGTGTGTGTGTGTGTGTGTGTGTGTGTGTGTGTGTGTGTGTGTGTGTGTGTG
>JAPTYQ010002775.1:0-13668 GCA_029814465.1 Ostorhinchus cyanosoma | reverse complement strand
GTGGTAAATGGGGCCAAAAATTGTCTTAATTGTTGCGCTTGGCGGAGGTCTGCGCTCTCCGAGTGCTTTTCTAGTATGATCTATAATCTGATCCGTAATCTGACTATCGTTTTAAACTCAGTAAATGATTCAAAAATTAAACGAAGACAGCTGTAGATAATTATTTAATCAATCATCTCAAGACAAAACAGAAGCGGAATGAACATGATCACCCAAAAGACCTTTTCTTTAGTTTGCGTTGGTTAAAATCTGCCTCCTTTGTGTCATCGCTGTGAAGGTGTCGACATCAGAGACTAAATGGTTAAATCCACAAACAGACGACGATGATGATTGTCAGAAACTACACATAATAAAGCAGTCAGTACAAATGTTGTAGATTCAGGGGTTTTCCCTCTGAAATGTTTCTGACCCTGACATGGAAGAACTGATGCATAATTTTACTGAAAACTGACAAGAGTTTCCAAAACTAAGTCCTGGTCTTGTAAAAAATGTAGGTTTAGAGTTGAACCTGTACCTGAACCACTACCTAACCCTGTTCCTAACCCTGTTCCTAACCTTAACCCTGTTCCTAACCCTAACCCTGACCCTGTTCCTAACCCTGTTCCTAACCTTAACCCTGTTCTTAACCCTCACCTTGTTCCTTAACCCTGTTCCTAACCCTATTCTTAATCCTGTTCCTAACCCTAACCCTGTTCCTTAACCCTGTTCCTAATCCTTTTCCTAACCCTAACCCTGTACCTAACCCTGTTTCTAACCCTAACCCTGTTCCTTAACCCTGTTCCTAATCCTGTTTCTAACCCTAACCCTGTTCCTTAACCCTGTTCCTAACCCCAACCCTGTTCCTTAACCCTTTTCCTAACCCCAACCCTGTTCCTTAACCCTGTTCCTAACCCTAACCCTGTTCCTTAACCCTGTGCCTTAATCCTGTTCCTAACCCCAACCCTGTTCCTTAACCCTTTTCCTAACCCTGTTTCTTACCCCTGTTCCTTAGCCCTGTTCTTTAATCCTGTTCCTAACCCTAACCCTGTTCCTTAACCCGGTTCCTAACCCTAACCCTGTTCCTTAACCCGGTTCCTAACCCCAACCCTGTTTCTTAACCCTGTTCCTTAGCCCTGTTCTTAACCCTGTTCCTTAGCCCTGTTCCTAACCCTAACTCTGTTCCTTAAACCTGTTCCTAACCCTAACCCTGTTCCTTAACCCTGTTCCTAACCCTATTTCTTAACCCTGTTCCTACTCATACAAATGTAGAGGCCAAACTTCAAACCAACAGAAACCAGAATGAACCCAAACCACAGGAGTCACGTACCTGTTCCAGACCGTGTTAAACCCAACACACTGACCTTTGACCCTTTGACCTTTGACCCGGGTCCATCTCACTGACAGGTTTAACGGGATGTGAAATAAGGGTTTGATCCACTTTTGTCTGGTTTTGCAGTTTTGTACCTGAGATGATAAACAGACTTCATAACAAAAGATGGATGGATGTCTGATGAAAAAAAGAAAAGAAAAGAAAAAAACACATGAGAGGTAATCTTTCTACAGATTAAACAGCGACGGTGTTCTACAGTGACAGGAGTTCTTCTGGGTCATAATGATGTTGAAAAGCTAACATGGACTCCAGTCCACTCCAGTCCAGTCTATATTTTCAGTCCTGCCCAAACTCCGCCCTCTGATCTGTGTTCAGTGTGTTCTGTCAGGACTGATGGAACTTGGACCCACACTCATCCTGTCTGTGATGGGTGGGTCGCTGGTAGTTTGTGTATGGACTGGTCTCCTTGTCCTTCTGTTGGACATGTGTCCGCTCTGCATAGGTGGACACATAAACCTGGTGGAACATTAACTCATCTTTAACTGTCACAGATGGATGTAAATTACGCATTTGTCCAATTATTTTCATACTGTTGAATCTGAAACATTCGTGTATGAAGGTCGGAATCCTCATCCCCGCCGCAGGTCCAGGACTCAGTTTGGTGGGGTTGCACTTGGAGGTAAAGGTTACGAGGGGCTGGAAGCCATGACGGACACATGGAGGTGTCACCTGTGTTGCCCATGGTGACCGGGTGACAGATCAGCCCGACATCATCTGTGATGTGAAAACCACCTGAAGGATTGACTGTGAAGCCGTCAGTGCATCCTGGTAGCTCAGATCTGCAGCTTTTCTACAAACTTCAGATAGTCATGGACGATGGAGGTTCATGTGCGGCACCTATGTGTGCAGCTAATGCTAATGCTAATTCTTTCATTGAGTTATCCTGTAACATGTTGGATTTGAACTAAAACTCAGTTTTCAGTAGCACCATGAAGACAGTCCATGTCTGGAGTCAAACAGGAAGCACAAACGTCTTCTCTTCTTTGTCCTCAACCTCACCCTTGCCCTTGCCTTCGGCATTGTCCTGGCCCTCTTCCTCGCCATTGCCCTTGATCCCATCCTTGTCCTCAACCTCAACCTCACCCTCATTCATGTCCTCATCCTCACCATCAACCTCGCCCCTGTCCATGTCTTTGCCCTCGCCCTCACCCTCGCCCTCAACTTCACCATTTCCCTCGTCCTTGCCTCCGTTGTTGCCCTTGCCCTCTTCCTCGTCCTTGCCCCTGTTCCCATCTTCGTCCTCGCTCTTACCCCTGTCCACATCCAGTGGTTCAGAGTCACAGGAGGGCATTCTCTGTCCCAGACCAGCCCAGACCCACTGGTATCTGGAACATGACCAGGGATATTCATTCAGTGGTTTACGCCAAAAACACCTGGACAATATGTCAGACTCGCCAGCCATGACTCTACTGCACATGCTCAGATCTCTTGGTTCAACCCCCTTAGGTGATGTCCCGCCCTCTCGTTAGCTTCCAGAGTCTGGTGGCGGCGGCTAACCGAGAGCTGATAAAACCTGTCAGAATACGTGTACAAATGTTGACGTGTGTGCACGTTGTGGTGTTGGCGTGCGTGCGGCGCCTGGTCATTGGTTGTTGAGGTAACCCAGGCGTCTGCAGAGGATCTCAAAGATCTCGGCGATGCACAGCAGGATGGTGATGATGGTGAAGGTGTACATGGCACTCAGAAAGATGGTCTTCTCGAAGTGTTCGGGGACCATGCACTTGGTCACGTTGAACGCCTTTTCCAACGCGCTGGCGTCGCACATGTACAGGGGGTGGACCTGGGAGGGAGGGGGTGGGGCCAAAACCAGGGGGTCAGTCTCGGATTGGTAACATCCGATCAATCACAAACATCAATGAAAATCAATCACAACACCTGAAACACCAGGTTAATCTGGTCCAGAAAACCCCCATGACATCCTCTACACTGACAGAGTTAATTCAATTCCACTTTATTTCTTATTTTCTTGTTTTTCTGTTATTTCACGGCTCGTCTTTCTTTTTCCCCCTTTTTTGCATCTCCATTATTTTCCTCCTCTATGTTTCTGTTTTTATCGTGTTTGATTTGTGTTTTTTACATAATATTCATCTTTTACATGTTCCTATGTTTCGTAACCTCTTTTTGTTGCTTCATTTACATTTTCTTCTGTCATTTTTGTCTTTTACTTAGTATTTTCGTGTTGTGTTACTTTTGTCCAGTTTTTTTTGTTTCTTTTTGATCTTATTGTGTCTTTTCTTGCTTTATTTACATTTTGTTCATTTCATTTTTATTTTATTTGGTTCATCACTAAATACATAGAATAGAGCACAAACACCGTGTCATAACAGAAAAAAAAACAATAAACCTTCAAAAATAACTGCATTCATGAAGAGTTGAACCCTTTTCCAAAACACACCCAGTTCAGAGATTGTCTTTGATGGTTCAGACTGAAGAAGAACTTTAAACACCGATGGATGCTGTGAAGCATTGCCACGTCTATTCCATCACTTTCTTGTGCTTTTACTTTTTAAAATTCGTTTATTGCGTCTTTTATATCTTGGTTTGTTTCATGTCTATTTTATAGCATGTTTTTGGTTGTGTATGTTTTGTCTAGTTTCTTTACATCTTGTATTTCTTATTATCTATATCTTTTGCCTCTTTTGCTGATTCTGTGGCTCTGTCCTCATTTGTTTAATATTAATATTTTCAGTCACTCACTTCACTGACGTGCAGTTGTAGTTGTTTAAAAGTGACATTGGGTCATTTTCTGAACTGCCATCTGCTTTAGAGAATCATCATCACACACACACTGATGATCCACCACATTTACATGAAAATAACATCAACCAAATGAGCAGAAAGACTCATCTGTTCAAAAATATAAGGATTCCTCTGATGGATTAGTATAGTTTCATGGAGACCAGGTTTATAAAACCAGGTTTATCAAATCCACATATAAGAGTAAATCTGCTGATAGTAAATGTGTGAAAATCCACCAAAAATAACATCTGAGAATCACATCAGTGATCACCCACAATGTGAATGTTGGTCTGTAGACCTGGAAACAAAAGAGGGTTAGGGACAGGGTTAGGGACAGGGTTAGGAACAGGGTCAGGGTTAGGAATAGGGTTAGGGATAGGGTTAGGAACAGGGTTAGGAAAAGGGTTAGGAACAGGGTTATGGTTAGGGATAGGGTTAGGAAAAGGGTTAGGGATTGGGTTAGGAATAGGGTTAGAGTTAGAGAAAGGGTCAGGTTCAGGGTTAGGAACAGGGTTAGGAATAGGGTTAGAGTTAGGGCTAGGGCCAGGGTTAGGAACAGCGTTAGGGTTAGGAATAGGGTTAGGGTTAGGAAAAGGGTTAGGAACAGAGTTGGGGTAGGAACAGGGTTAGGAACAGGGTCAGGATTAGGGACAGGGTTAGGAACAGGGTCAGGGTTAGGAACAGGGTTAATGACAGGGTTAAGTGCCGGGTAATGGTTAGGGTCAGAGTCAGGGTTAGGAACAGGGTTAGGAATAGGAACAGGGCTAGGGCTAGGGCTAGGGCCAGGGTTAGGAACAGGATCAGGGTTAGGGACAGGGTTAGGAACAGGATCAGGGTTAGGGACAGGGTTAGGAGCTGGGTTATGGTTAGGGTTAGGGTCAGAGTCAGGGTTAGGAACAGGGTTAGGGTTAGGGTTAGGGAAAGGGTTAGGAACAGGGTTAGGGTTAGGCCCAGGGTAAGGAACAAGGTTAGGGTCAGGGTTAGGAACAGGGTTAGGGATAGGAACAGGGTTAGGGCTAGGGCCAGGGTTAGGAACAGGGTTAGGGAGAAGGTCAGGAACAGTGTCAGGGTTAGGAACAGGATTAGGGTTAGGGACAGGGTGAGGAACCGGGTTAGGGTCAGGGTTAGGGTTAGGAACAGGGTTAGGGATAGGGTTAGGAACCGGATTAGGGTGAGGGTCAGGGTTAGGAACAGGGTTAGGGTTAGGAACAGGGTTAGGGACAGGGTCAGGGTCAGAGTTAGGTTCAGGGTTAGGGTCAGAGTTAGAGTTAGGGTTAGAGTTAGAGACAGGGTCTGGTTCAGGGTTAGGAACATGGTTAGGGACAGGGTTAGGAACAAGGTTAGGAACAGGGTTAGGAACAGGGTCAGGGTTAATGTCAGGGTCAGTGTTAGGGTCAGAGTTAGGGTTAGAGTTATAGACAGGGTCTGGTTCACGGTTAGGAACAGGGTTAGGAACAGGGTCAGGGTCTGGGACAGGGTTAAGCACAAGGTTAGGATTAGGGTTGGGGTTAGGAACAGGGTCAGGGTTAGTAACAGTGTTAGGGACAGGAAAAGGGTCAGGGTTAGGACATGGTCAGGGTTATGGCTAGGGTCAGGATTAGGAACAGGGTTAGGGGCAGGGTTAGGGAAAAGGTTAGGAACAGGGTTAGGGACAGGAACATGATCAGGGTTCGGACATGGTTAGGGCTAGGGCTAGGGTCAGGGTTAGGAACAGGGTTAGGGACAGGGTTAGGAACAGGGTTAGGGGCAGGGTTAGGGACAGGGTGTGGGACAGGGTTAGGATTAGGACAGGGTCAGGGTTCGGGTTAGCGCTAGGGCCAGGGTTAGGAACAGAGTTAGGGGCAGGGACAGGCACAGGGTTAGGAACAGGGTTAGGGACAGGAACAGGGTCAGGGTTAGGGCTTGGGCAGGGTTAGGAACAGGGTTAGGGGCAGGGTTAGGGGCAGGATCAAGAACAGGATTAGGGGCAGGGTTAGGAACAGGTTTAGGGACAGGGTTAGGGTCAGGGTTGGGAACAGGTTAGGGGCAGGGTTAGGGGCAGGGTTGAGAACAAGGTTAGGGACAGGGTTAGGGTTAGGGTTAGGGCTAGGGTTACAGACCTGGAAGCCGAAGAGGTGGCTTTGCAGCCAGAAGGCAATGACCTCCAGGATGATTCTCAGCAGAACAGAGATGATGTAGAAGACGGTGTAAAGTGGCCGCTCCAGGATTTCCTCCTGGTCGATATTTTTACAGGCGGCGTAGAGATGGAAAACCGCCCCCGGAACCAGCACCGTCACCAGCTGTAGCGCCCAGAACACCTGTGGACAGAGGACGTTGGCGGGACAGGCACATGGACAGACATCAATGGGACAACAGTCAGTGTATGAAGAGGAACAAGATGAAGACACATGTCCACATTCAGTTTCCATTGGTCCACGCTGTACTTGGACCATTTTAAAGCAGGAAGGTCCAGTAGATGGAAACACAGGAGAAATGCTGCATCACTGTTACCCTCAATCCTCTGGGAGATCAAACGGACTCAGAGCCTCACTATGCCTTTTCATTTATAGACGTTCTGACACATTTCAGGAGCATAAAAGTGATTGATCCAACTGGTCTTTAGAAACAACCAAACGTTTGACATGTTTAAAGGTGTCGTATGTAGGATTGTGGCCAAAACTGGTACTGCAATCACATTCAAAAGACTGTAGAGTGGTATCCCCTCCCCCTCCCCCTAACCCCAGACTAAGGGTTGCCAGATCCAGCATGAGCGTCTACAAGGAGCTATCATGGCAAGCAACGAGTCCTGCACTGGTAGTAACTCTTCTTATCTCTTCCCCTGGGCCATGGTCTCTTCTCCACGGACTGAACTGAGGTGTTTTCTCCTGGGGCCGGACCGACAGAGAAGAGACCGCAGCTCAGCCCCCGGCTCTCCCTGCGGCTCAGCCCCCAGCTTACCCATTTCGACGGGTTCCTATTTAACTCAGTTCTACGTTCTATAGGTTGTTTTCTCTGTTTTACAGTTAGCATCAGTTCAGTAACAGATAGTGAAGACACAGATACATAATCAGAAACCAGCCTGGTGAATAAGTTGTATTTGTACTGACCTATGGGTCAGGGTTAGTGTTAGGGTTAGAGGGTTAAGGTTAGGGGATTAGGGTTAGGGCTAGGATTGGGGCTAGGGTTAGGGGTTAGCGTTAGGGCTAGGGTTAGGGGTTAGGGGGTTAGGGGGTTAGGGTTAGTTTTCAGACACAGTGTTATTCAGGCTGAATTCACTTGTGTTTTCTGTTGAAAACTCGATGGTACCATGATGCAGCGGTACCCTGGTTCTCTCCTTCCCCCTGCTGGAGGTATATGTTCATCTATTTAACTTTGGTTAGGGTTAGGGTATCAGTGTGTTTTTGTGGGGTCCTACCTGTGGCGTTATGGGTCTGAACTGGTTGTAACAGTACAGGTTGAGTTCTCGGCGGTCGGGGTCACAACTGAAGTGCAGCGCCTCATTCCCATAAACAGCGAAGCCCAGAACGCCCAGGAAGAACATCCGCACCGAGCCAAAGAACAAGGTGTGGAACTGGCCAATGACCGTCGGAGGCCTGAGCTGCAATACAAGCACAACAAACGCACAAAATCGCACAGATGATGCATCCACATGCAACGCAAAAAATACACAAACGTACACATTCAGACAAAGAAGAGCCCGTCTGTCAGATCAACACCGTGACACTCCAATCACACCACTGACAGGATCATGTCCACGTCCTCCTGTCTCTGACACCAACTGTGACTAAGGTTCACCACAAAATCACCAACACAATAGCCTTTCAGCACAAAAGCAGATGGATCCAAAGCTTAAAAGCAATCAGATGGACGAGTTTGGGTTGAATATGGTGGACGATTCAATGCCCTGAGTACTCACACATCCCTCATAGAAGTTTTTGATGTAGTTCAGAGACATGGTTTTGGCGTGGACGTCTCCGTCATGGCCGGCGTCGCTGCTGGCACCAGTAAAAGGCCAACACTAACCCAGTACTTCCAGCTGCTGAGCCTCTGCCTCTGCAGAAAGCCCGTGTCAACGCACATTTTGTTTGGCCATTATCCCTCCATCAATGGAGCCACTCAGTAGAAAAAGCACAACAGAGGCTGAGGGGCCAACAATGGGCCTAAGAGCATGTGGTCCCTGCGTTCTAATCCCTATAGAACCATGTCAGCGAAAAAAGCACCTCCTGTCCATACAATGCACACACACAGAGGGCAAACATCAACCAAATACAAAGCACCTGGCTAACTAAAGACCACCGACACTAACGTCAACCTCACAGCTCTTCCTGCCACTGTCTCTGCATTTTTAACTTTATTTCCAGTCATTTAAGCCTCGTCTGCTCCGGCAACTTCAACTGTAACAAACATGTCACTAGAGTCAGACAGTATTTCAACTTGACCCTGTTCAGTGGACTGGGTTTTAGTGGAAAGAATTCTTTTAGAAGAGCAGATTATTGAGCACACACACTGCATACACTGTAGAAGTTCATGGACTAAATACAGGTTTAGATAGACCAGCCCCGCACCCACCCACACCAATCCCAACAAGAACTGACTAAACTGGACAAACTGAAAGGAAATGGAAGTCCACACACCAACCGTAATCCTGGCGGCGTGTTGTTCATTCCCCTTCGTTTCTCCTCTCACTGATCCCAATCTCATGCCAGAGGAGGGCGAAGCGCAACTCGGACCACAGTCAAGTCACACGGATTTACCCGGATTTACCCAGGGCTAGGGTGGGCGCTTCCGGCCTCCACCTCCAAAACAAACAGAGGCAACAAAGGCAATGGCCGAGGCAACAAAGGCAATGACACAGGGCTAGGGTGGGCACTTCCGGCCTCCGCTTCCAAAACAAACGGAGGCAACAAAGGCAATGGCTGAGGCAACAAAGGCAATGACTGAGGCAACAAAGGCAATGACACAGGGCTAGGGTGGGCGCTTCCGGCCACCGCCTCCAAAACAAATAGAGGCAACAAAGGCAATGGCTGAGGCAACAAAGGCAATGACACAGGGCTCGGGTGGGCACTTCCGGCCTCTGCTTCCAAAACAAACGGAGGCAACAAAGGCAATGGCTGAAGCAACAAAGGCAATGACATAGGGCTAGGGTGGGCACTTCCGGCCTCCGCCTCCAAAACAAAGAGGCAACAAAGGCAATGCCTGAGGTAACATAGGCAACTGCCTGAGGCAACGAAAGCATTGACCCAGGGCTAGGGTGGGCGCTTCCATCCTCTGCCTCCAAAATAAATGTAGGCAACAAAGGCAATGGGCCCAGACATATGTAAACTTTAGCAGAACTCTGACACCATCCAGTCTTTCACAGATGAAACCGTCATATAAGAGACAGAACCAGGACTAAAATGGAATTAAAAACCACCAGAACCAAGACTAGAAACAGACCTCTTCCTCATCCAGTTCTCTGTCCTCTTCCTCGTCTTCCCTTCTTTCTTCTCTCCTCCTCTTCGTTCTCCTCTTCCTCCTCCTACTCCTCCTCTTCTCCTCCTCCTCAGTCTCCTCCTCCTCCTCCTGAACATGCAGCTTTTGGTGTCAGATATGGTGTCAGATAAGGCCTGGTGGCTTTGATCAGGTTCTACCCTGGGTTTCCAGGCTTCATGTGGACTTCATGTGGACTTCACAGGGGCTTCATGTGGACTTCATGTGGACTTCACAGGGGCTTCATGTGGACTTCATGTGGACTTCATGTGGGCTTCTTGTGGACTTCATGTGGACTTCACAGGGGCTTCATGTGGACTTCATGTGGACTTCATGTGGGCTTCTTGTGGACTTCATGTGGACTTCACAGGGGCTTCATGTGGAATTCATGTGGGCTTCATGGGGCTTCATGTGGACTTTATATAGGCTTCATGTGGACTTCATGTGGACTTCGTGTGGGCTTCATATGGACTTTATATAGGTTTCGTGTGGACTTCATGTGGACTTCATGTGGGCTTCATGTGGGCTTCATGGGGGCTTCATGTGGATTTCATGTGGGCCTTATGTGGACTTCATGTGGGCTTCATGGGGGATTCATGTGGGCTTCATGGGGGCTTCATGTGGACTTCATGTGGGCTTCATGTGGACTTCATGTGGACTTCGTATGGGCTTCATGTGGACTTCGTATGGACTTCATATGGACTTCGTGTGGGCTTCATGTGGACTTCGTGTGGGCTTCATATGGACTTCGTGTGGGCTTCGTATGGACTTTATGTGGACTTCATATAGACTTCGTGTGGACTTCATGTGGACCTCATGTGGGCTTTATATAGGCTTTGTGCGGACTTCATGTGGACTTATGTGTGGGCTTTATGTGTACTTCATGTGGGCTTCATGTGGGCTTCATGTGGAATTCATGTGGACTTCGTATGGACTTCATATGGACTTCGTGTGGGCTTCATGTGGACTTTGTGTGGGCTTCATATGGACTTCGTGTGGGCTTCGTATGGACTTTATGTGGACTTCATATAGACTTCATGTGGGCTTCATGTGGACTTCATGTGGACCTCATGTGGGCTTCATATGGACTTTATATAGGCTTTGTGCGGACTTCATGTGGACTTATGTGTGGGCTTTATGTGGACTTCATGTGGGCTTCATGTGGAATTCATGTGGGCTTCATGTGGACTTCATGTGGGCTTCATGTGGGCTTAGGCCCCGTCCCAAAGTTCCCTCTTCCCCTACATTTCTTCCCTACCCCTTTCGAGTGAAGTTTTGGAGGGGTAGGGTGTCCCATTTCTCTTTAGCATCGAGGGCAAGTGGACATTCTGTCCCTTGAAAACGAGTCAGCTTGGATGCAGACTCGCTCCCTTTGCTTCAAACGGAGGGAAAGAATCTGCCGCTTAGCCCCGCCCACAGTGCTTTACGAAGGCTTCCACTTTTCCAGTGTAAACATGTTTAACTTATGGTAAACATGTCAACAGGAGCTGGAAAAGAATCACACAAATGTAATACCGCTTTTCCACTGTTACCGAATCGGCTCAGCTCCATATTTCTGGAGCGTTTCCAATAACAGAATAGAACTGACTTTACCTGAAAGTGAAAGCAGGCGGTGCGCACTTCCATGTTTTCCGCTCGCGGAATTGTTGATAAACTCGCTCGTTACGTGTTGTTTCGGCTGAATTTTTACATCGGCCACCACAGACTGAATCTCCTGGATCGACCATGGTGTAGTTTTGGGCTGTCATTATGTGGATTAATGTATCGCTATATTTACTGTTAACTTCCACATATACTCGACCTCACTTATTGATGACGTCAGTGTCCCATTGCATCCGTAGAACTTCCCTACCCCTTGTGACTCCATTCGAAGTGCACTTAAAAACAACGGGACTCCAAAACGAGTGCTAGGGACCAAGGGGGAACTTTGGGACGGGGCCTTAATGTGGGCTTCATGTGGACTTCATGTGGGCTTCATGTGGACTTCATGTGGGCTTCATGTGGACTTCATGTGGACTTCATGTGGACTTCATGTGGGCTTCATGTAGACTTCATGTGGACTTCATGTGGGCTTCATGTAGACTTCATATGGGCTTCAAATGGGCTTCATATGGACTTCATCTGGGTTTCATGTGGACTTCATGTGGGCTTCATGTGGGTTTCATGTGGACTTCATGTGGGCTTCATGTGGACTTCATGTGGATTCCTGTATGTGTGTTGGTTCTGTTGGACTCGCTGCAGAGTTTTAACCTTAATCATACATGAAAGGAGATGCTGTTAACACAGACTCTGTTCCCAGGGTTCACTGGGGTGAAGACGACCCCAGAGCAAGTAAACATCAACAAATAAGCATCAATAAATAAACATCAATAAGTGATCAGATCAGTCATGACAGTGTTCACTTACATTCAAAACTCATATATATATATATATATATATATATACACACACACACACACACACACACACAGCCCTAGGCATGCAGACTGCTTTTACACACATTTGTGAGAGAATGGGTCGCTCTCAGGAGCTCAGTGTATTCCAGGTGGAACTGTGGTAGGATGCCACCTGTGCAACTAATCCACTGGTGACATTTCCTGCTCCTAAATATTCCACAGTCAACTGTCAACTGGATTAGAAGAAAGTGGAAGTGTTTGGGAACAACAGCAACTCAGCCACCAAGTGGTAGGCCACGTAAACTGACGGATGCTGAGGCACATAGAGCCAAGAGGTGGACAACTTTCTGCAGAGTCAATGGCTACAGACCTCCAAACTTCATGTGTCCTTCAGATTAGCTCCAGAACAGTGTGCAGAGCTTCATGGGCACTAGGGACACTGTTGAGTTTATGTTTCAGGTGCAGTTGCTCTGATCAGACTCCCCTGTAGCTATACCTATTTAAGTGGCTCCACCTGGTTCTTCTCTCTCCCTCTCTCTGGTTTGGTGTCGAACGTGGTCTCTACTCTGGTCCAGCCTACCCTGGCCCAGCCTGCCCCTTGTCCATCTGGCTCTACCCGGTTCCAGCCGGCCCTGGTCCATCTGGCTCTACCCACATCCAGCCTACCCTGGCCCAGCCTGCCCCTTGTCCATCTGGCTCTACCCGGTTCCAGCCTGCCCTGGTCCATCTGGCTCGGCTCTGCTGGCCTTTCTTTAGTTGCACCTTGTATTTAGTTGTTAGTTTTTCATAATTTACTGTCATATATTTTCCGTCTCCCTGTTTTGTCACAACCTCAGAGCCAAGTTGGCCTCGTCCGTCCACTGCTTTGTTCATGGGACAAGTTTCACATTCATCTATAGTTTCTGCCGTGTGTGCGGGGGCTGAGACTTTTGTGAATGACTCAGGTGGTAGTAGTGTCCACGTGTACGCTGGTAGTTTTTCTCATTGTGCGTTTGAATGACTGTATGATCTGTCTGGATTTTGGAGACGAGAGGAGAGTCTGAGTAGAAGATCAGGTGTTGGTCTGTGGTTGTTCAGGTGAGTTTTAACACTTAGCTCTTTTCACAGTGTGTCCCTCTGTCCGATAGGCTCAGAGGGTCTTCGCCTTTGGACTTTGCTGGGAGGGGGGCTTTTCTCTGAAATGGTGTTGAGCTTTGGGTTGGGGGGGGTTCCCTGAGGTGGTGTTCAACGTGGGTACAGAGGTGGTCTCGGAGCATGTTCCACACTCTAGGTGAAGTCGTCGTTTTATCTGGTTGCATCACTGTACATACGGGATAAGGTGCATAAATACCCACCACAGTAGAACCCTGAAGACTGGGGAGCAGTTAGAGGAGGTTCAGGGCAGGTAGAGGGACTGGTTCAGGGCAGGAAGGACTGGCTGCGATGGCTTTGGGGTGAGTTCTGGACCGACAGCTCAGGTGTTTCAGGTGAGGTCACTTTAGTTCAGGTAGGTTAAAATAATGGCCTCACTAGAAGATTTCCTGTCTGCTCCTCGTCCTTCTGCATCCACAGTCTCCTTCTTCTGCTTAGTCTCCTCCTCCCCCTCAGTCTCCTCATCTTTCTCCTCCCCCTCCTCGGTCTCCTACTCCTGCTCAGTCTCATCCTCATCAGTCTCCTTCTCCTCCTCAGCCTCCCCCTCCTCCTCAGTCCCCCCCCCCCTCAGTCCTGTCCTCCTCC
>JAPTYQ010002762.1:0-13672 GCA_029814465.1 Ostorhinchus cyanosoma | reverse complement strand
CTGCATGAACCCATAAAGACTCAAACACCTAAATCAACCACTGATAAAAACTGTTTAAAATCAGCTGATCCATTAATCCTATCAATACATGTAAATTATTGGTATAAAATGTGTTTTTTCATTTTTTCATGGTCATCAGATATGACCCATTTGGACATTCAGAGGCTCCATTGTTACCATGGAAACACTGTCATCTTCTACAACATTGATTCATTAGTAAACCCCATGGATGGAGTTGGATCAATGACAGTGGATGGAAAAACTTGTTGTATGTTCAGTTAATTTTATATTTTGCTGGGAAAAGTCACTTTTTCTGCACTTTTCTCTGTTTTTAATATTATAACCCTTAACTTTAATTTGAGTTTTAATGCACATTTTTATGATCAGTGAATTAAATACAGGAAAATACCTGAATTATACTTATAAGAAATAAAATACAGAGGATAATATTACCATAAATGGTGATAAATTACTTAAGAAAGGTTAGATATGGAGAAAAATTCATTTGGGAACAGCACCGAAAAACACACATTTGTGAAACATTTTCCTCAGAAGATATTGCAGAAGTTCCGTGTCACTGGCAGACAAAGAGGAGTAGTCAAAAAGAGAGTATGTGGTTTTCAAGTTTCAGACCGAGATCAGCCGAGAATAAAGACAGACTCTCGCTGCACCAGGAAAAAAAAATGAGTACTGGTAAGATACTAATTCAATTCCACTGCACTTTATTGCATTAATACAATATAATCAGGATTACCATGATTTCTTACTCAGTTATTATAAAACACATTTACAATCATTTCAGCTGGGCTTTGACATGGCTCATTTCTGATTACACCACAAACTGACTTTAAAGAAAATGGAAAAGTTGCATGTATTCTGGAATTACCTCTTGTTCCAGTCTTTTGTGTTGTCATGTTGTGAAAGTCAGTAACTTGAACACACTCCTGCTTTTGTAAAGGAAGAACAATGTCATGTAGTAGTCATCAACTATGTATTTTATGTCTCCTTTGAATATTTACATACCATCTATTCTGTATAACTGTAAAAAAAAAAAAAAAAAAAAAAAAAGTGCCGAGCATTATTACTAAAGGATTTAAATGTGCACAAAACTATAAAGTCTTTCAGAAAATCTACAGATGCAGAACAGGTCTGTCTTAGGTCTGATCTTTCTTCAGCTCTTTTGTATCAGTGCATAATGCAGGATGTGCTGGTAGTATAAATGTCATTTTTGTGTTGTTTAGGTAAAAGCTCCTCCGCTGCAGACTGGGCTACAAATGTCCGTATAGCGTCTATGGTCATCTACTGCCTCATCTGTGTGCTTGGAACCATAGGCAACGCTCTAGTTATCTATGTGACGGGCTTCAGGATGAAACGAACAGTTAACTCTGTTTGGTTTCTCAACTTGGCACTGGCTGACTTCCTCTTTACTGCCTTCTTGGTTTTCACAATCATCAGTACTTCCCAGGGCGGCCAGTGGAATCTGGGACGTGTCATGTGCAAACTCAACACCTTTATAATCGCGGTCAACATGTTTGCCAGCGTCTTTCTTCTGCTGGCCATAAGTCTGGATCGTTGCCTGTCCACTTGGGTGGTGGTGTGGGCACAAAACAAGCGCACAGTTCTCAAAGCTCAGGTCATCTGTGCTGTCATCTGGGTCGCTGCTGTAGCCTGCAGCACCCCATATGCCACTTTTCGTGAGGTTTTGCCAAGAAACAACGTGAATCGCTGTGTTTATTCTGTACCTCAAACTAGTACAGAATATTTCACTCTAGCAATTTTTCGCTTTGTAGTTGGATTCCTCATCCCATTCTTGGGAATATTTGTTTCCTACGTGGCCATATATGTTCGTGCAAAACGCCTGCAGAGAAAAAGAAACAAGAGATCTCGCAGAATTATAATTGCTGTCATTCTTGCATTCTTCTTCTGTTGGCTGCCCTTCCATGTCTGTGAGCTTACAGGATTACTGTCTAAAAGCAATCACGTCTCGAGTATTGTTGGTAAAATCGGTCCTCTAAGTGTATGTCTGGCCTTTCTGAACAGCTGCCTGAATCCCATTCTTTACGTTTTTATGTGTGAGGAATTCCAGAAGAAGCTCAAGCAGTCTATATGCCATGTCCTAGAAAGCGCCCTGGCAGAGGAACACTTGTCTTTTATGTCATCTCGCTCATTGTCCTCACATTTCTCGCGGGCTACACGGAAGTCTGACTCTGTGGCACCAGGGGAAACTAAGGAGGCTGCAGTCTCCTTGTGCTACAAAGAAAACAAAGTGGTCATCACCGAGGACACCGCCAGCACCGAATAAAACATTGACAACAAACAGTAAACTGTAATTAATCCACATTTTCCCAATGAAAATGAAAAAGTGGAGCAAAAGGAGAAAATAAGATCTAAATTTGAGCAAAACATTTGTGTGCATGTATATATTTCTCTTTTTTTTTTTTTTTTGTAAAAGTACACCATTACTGTGAATATGTCATGCTATGTTGTATTAGTTGTAAACTGTACCACTTGTAACAAATAATGTAAAATATTTTTGACTAGTTTCTTGTTTATTCATGTGATTTGATCTGCCAATGAAATAATATGTTTTTTTTTTAATATGTTTCTTGAGCTTTATTTTTGAGCCTCTACCTTATTGGTCCATGTTCATTGATCATTAGGTATCACTGCCTCCAAAGCTATATTTGACAGATGAATTTTTATTAAAGCTACCTTTAAAACTGATGAAACCACTGTCTTACTTCTGCACCACAAATACATGCTACTACTTGGGGGGGGGGGGGGGGGTTATCTGACAGGATATGGGTGATGTACATGTTACTCCCTGTGTAACTGACAAAGTGAACAAGACTATAATCAGATAACACAACCACCACTCACTTACAAAGATATGCAAATGCTATGTATTTGACTGCAAGCAAATCTATGCAGAGCCCATATATGTGTCCATTTGCATATAATAGCTTATGCACTTTGGTTCTGAAACCCAAGCAACAGTTTTAAATAGAACACAGGCACTTCGAGCAGGATTCTTACACCCGATTATGATCACTGATTAATGGAAACTGAATGGATCTGTAATGATATCACCGTTGCGTTGAGAGCACATGTATATAAAAAAGATGGCAACATTAAGAGGTACAACTTTTCTTTTCTTGGTAATTGGAGGAGAACATAGAATGACTTCAATAAACGTAAACAGATATTAAAATGTTTTACCATGAAAAAAAAATTCTATTTGTTAATTCATCTTAACCCGCAAAGACCCAGTGCTACTTCTGTGTCCGTTCCCAAATGAAATGTTCTCTATTTTTAACCTTACTTGAGTGATTTCTCACCATTTATTCTAATATTATGCTCAGTTTTTTGCAATTAAAAAAAATAAAATCTGGTATTTTTATATGTTTAATTTGCTGATCATGTAGATGACCATAAAAGCTCAGATTAAAGTTCAATTCAACTCAATTTTATTTGTAGAGCCCTATATCACAACAAGGTTATCTCACAGGGCTTTACAGAGTTGATGGTTATTAGATCAAAATCAGAGAAAACTGAAGAAAAAGCAATGTTTGCAATAAAATTTTAATTAACTTTACATAAACCAAGTGTCTCCATTTAGTCATTTATCAAACTCTGTGGTTTTAGTTATGACTCAATGTTGTAGATGATGGTGTTTCCACGGTAACTACGGAGCCTCTGAACGTCCAAATGGGTCATCTGATAACCATGAAAAGATGACAAACTGTATTTTGCACCAATTATTTTACACGTATCGATAGGATTAGTGGTGCAGAAGTTATTAAACATTTTACATCAGTAGATGATTTTGATCAGCAGTGGCTGTTTGGGTCTTTATGGGTTAATCTTTGGGGCAGGATTTTGAAAATCAGCAAATAATCCACTGAATGAATCTTAAGCAAAGTTAATGTTACTGTGCATTAATTAAAACAGAGACTAAAATACTTTACTAACAGATGGATCAGAAGTATACTTTTTTTTTTTTTCTAAACTTGCTTATAAGTACAGATGCTGGTGCAAAAAGAAGAAGCAGCACTACTTTGTTTTCTTTACTGCAGTAAAAGTAAAAAAGTAGAAGCTCTGAATGTGAAGAATAAAAGCAAAAAGTAGGTTTTTCAAGGATGTTTCAACTGATTGTTTGTGTCCA
Source organism: Ostorhinchus cyanosoma (assembly GCA_029814465.1). NCBI lineage: Eukaryota > Metazoa > Chordata > Actinopteri > Kurtiformes > Apogonidae > Ostorhinchus > Ostorhinchus cyanosoma. The sequence continues at coordinate 9,507 of JAPTYQ010002762.1, read as the reverse complement.
GAACGAACCTGAGATCTTATTAATGTAGAATATTCTGAAAATGTCTAAAAATGGGAATTGTTCTGCAGTTTTGTCATGTTGGAATGAATGTTTGTCTCTGTAGTAGTGTGTGTGTGTGTGTGTGTGTGTGTGTGTGTGTTATGATTGAAGGGGTAATAGGGCTGCGTACTATACCACAAGGGAACATCCACCGAGATTAAAATGTAGATGCAAGTTTTAAGAAGATATAAAAAACAGTATCGTTTGTTGGATGACCTTTAAGTAATTATAAGAAATTCGGCAGAATAACATAAATTGAAATCAAATTAATGTTCAGGGTTTCAGCATTACTTTGAACACATTTATGGTATTTATGAGTAACGTATTACTGAGAAGTCATTGCAGAAGTTTAGTCTCATTGGCAGCTTCTTGGACAGAGGAGGCGTGATCACAAACACAGAAACTGAGTTTAAGCAGTTTCAAACACAGAACAGGAAAGAATGAAGAACCACTCTCACTGCTCCAGAAAAAATGAGTACTGGTAAGATAGATTGTTTTTTTTATTTTTTTTTAATGAAAATATGACATGATATGGTTAAGAGAAAGAAACTGAGCTGGAAAAGTAGAAAATCAACTTGCAAATTGATCAAATGTAACCTGTAACAACTGCTATACCCATTTTTGTGTTATTGGGAAGGCTAAATGGACATGTTTCTGCTAAAAACACAGTTGTCTTGAAGGTTCACAGAACTATAAAGTCCAGATGCAGATACTTTAGCTCTTTTGTATCAGTGCATAATGCAGGATGTGTTGGAAGTATAAATGTCATTTTTGTGTTGTTTAGGTAAAAGCTCCTCCGCTGCAGACTGGGCTACAAATGTCCGTATAGCGTCTATGGTCATCTACTGCCTCATCTGTGTGCTTGGAACCATAGGCAACGCTCTAGTTATCTATGTGACGGGCTTCAGGATGAAACGAACAGTTAACTCTGTTTGGTTTCTCAACTTGGCACTGGCTGACTTCCTCTTTACTGCCTTCTTGGTTTTCACAATCATCAGTACTTCCCAGGGCGGCCAGTGGAATCTGGGACGTGTCATGTGCAAACTCAACACCTTTATAATCGCGGTCAACATGTTTGCCAGCGTCTTTCTTCTGCTGGCCATAAGTCTGGATCGTTGCCTGTCCACTTGGGTGGTGGTGTGGGCACAAAACAAGCGCACAGTTCTCAAAGCTCAGGTCATCTGTGCTGTCATCTGGGTCGCTGCTGTAGCCTGCAGCACCCCATATGCCACTTTTCGTGAGGTTTTGCCAAGAAACAACGTGAATCGCTGTGTTTATTCTGTACCTCAAACTAGTACAGAATATTTCACTCTAGCAATTTTTCGCTTTGTAGTTGGATTCCTCATCCCATTCTTGGGAATATTTGTTTCCTACGTGGCCATATATGTTCGTGCAAAACGCCTGCAGAGAAAAAGAAACAAGAGATCTCGCAGAATTATAATTGCTGTCATTCTTGCATTCTTCATCTGTTGGCTGCCCCTCCATGTCTGTGAGCTTACAGGATTACTGTCTAAAAGCAATCACGTCTTGAGTATTGTCGGTAAAATCAGTTCCCTAAGTGTATGTCTGGCCTTTCTGAACAGCTGCCTGAATCCCATTCTGTACGTTTTCATGGTTGAGGAATTCCAGAAAAAGCTCAAGCAGTCTATATGCCATGTCCTAGAAAGCGCCCTGGCAGAGGAACACATGTCCTTCTCATCATCTCGCTCATTGTCATCACATTTCTCACGGATTGCAAGGAAGTCTGACTCTGCTGAACCTGTGGAGACCAAGGATACGGCCTACTCCTCATGCCACACAGAAAAAGTGATCTTCACTGAGGACACAGTCAGTGAAGAGTAACCAAATCCACAGTTTGGAATCAGAACGAGGAACGTAAAGCACAAATGGAGAAAATTACATTTTGAAAGCATTACATTAAGCAAAAAAACTAAGGCTTTACTTTTCTTTGCTAGTTAATTTTCTTCACTTTGCTATTCAAGTTCAAATGTATTGGATTGACTCCATCCTTAACAGATGAATGGGTATGATGCACCATGTAAATATGAAATGTCTTCTGTAACAATGAATGTCAAATATTTTGTTTATATGATCCCTCAATAAATCAAAGCCCTTGTCGACTGTAAACTTCATTTTTTGCTTTCCAGCTTATTGAATTAATTACAGCCTCAACAGTTTATTCAATAAATCTTTAACATCGAAGAACCATTCCACAAATCCCTTTGGATTTTGTACTTATTCTGGTTTGAAGAAAAAAAAAAAAAAGGACAAAGTTGGGAGACAAAAAAAAAAAAATCAAAAATTCCAGATGTTTTCCTTATTGAAGTTTAGCCCACATCATGGTGGACATCACACATACACTATAAACTTCTTTCAGCTCATTATTGTCCAGCAGGTGTGTATTAAAATAAGCCGACACATGTCACTACGGAAAAGAACAGGACTTTCATCAGTCTTGGTCATGCTGAGAATACAAGGTTACTCATGAGACAAAGAAGAGTGGGTTCTTTTATTTGGGCATTTGAAGACTTTTTAAATGATGTAAAACAGTCCAACATCACTGGAAAACATTCACACAAACTGCTAAAAACTTTCACTAATTCCTGTAAGATACTCTTCACTACAATGCATAGGAAATCAGGTCTATTTAAGGCTCAGGGGTCTGTTGGTGTGTATTTGAGTCCCACTTTATGGATGACTGTTGTATTCTGGTGGTGACTGCGACAGTATGGCTGTTTTCCAGCTGCATAGAATCAGTCTGTAGTAAAACAGCTGTAAGGTGGCCTGCTAGCGATCGTACAGCTCCTTCATCTCCTTAAGGATCTTAATGCTCTCACTGTACCTTAACTGGTTCTTGTTAGAGCACTCTTTCCATCTGTAAAATAAAAATAGTTCACATATTCTGATTACTAACTTGTTGATGCAGAAATGGCTTTTAACAAACTTGTATACACAGTGATTATTAAACCCATAAAGACCCAAATATCCATCAATGATCAAAAGCATCTACTGATGTAATAACTGTTGATCCACTAATTCTATCAATACATGTGAATAATTGGTGTAAAATGTAGTTTATCTTTTTCTGGTCATCAGATATGACTCATTTGGATGTTCAGATGCTCCGTAGTGAACGTGGAAACACAATCATCTTCTCCAAAGATTCACCAGTAAAACCCATGGAGTTTGGTCAGTGACAATCCATGGAGATACTTGGTTTATGTTCAGTTAACTATTTTACTGAAAATTAACTTTTTCTTCAGTTTTCAGTTTTTGATATAACCATCAACTTCAATCTGTGCCATTATGAACATCATGATCAATAAATTAAATACAGGAAAATACCTGATTTATACTGATAAAATGCAAAATACAGAAGATAATAAATGGTGATATATCACTTGAGAAAGGTTCAAATGAGAAAATTTCATTAGGGAATTGACACAAAAGTAGTGCTGGGTCTTTATGGCTTAAACCTGTAAATGTTACTAAGAACTGCAGATTTTCAATGCTGCTTCATACACACATACAATATCCAAATTCATTACACAACTCTAATTGATAAATAGTAGCATTCTACAGTCTGTTATTTCTGCATAATAGACCACTGCTATGTGATGTGCAGTTCCAAATGCAGAACCTAAAAGACTATTTTATTGAGTGAAAGCAAGGAAATAATTTTCAAATCAATGAAATTGTTTGAACATCAACATATGCCAAATTTTTGTTAAAACTGTAAAAATGAGTAAAAACATGGTTACAAATTAAACACATTCTCCCTTACAACTAATTGTTTTAAATGATTTTGTCTCAGAATGTGCAAAGAATAAATTGGAGGCCAGTGAGTGTTTCAGTTCAGGATTATCAAAATTAACAGATTTAGGGGAAAATAAATGTTAGCATTGGTCAAAAATAAGGCACCAAACTTGAATTTGAAAATTATTTCGTTCGTGAATCTTTCCCCAAGCCAGTTTTACATCCATGCCTGCAAGTCTGGCTTCTGACTGCATCACAAGTTTTGTTCGGTTTGTAAGTTACATACTTCTGTCGAATCTTCTTCCAGCGTTCCATGTGGTCACATATGAGGGATCCTGACACAGGAACTGGATCTACCGACTGTGCAATGACAAAATGCTGTTAAGTTACAATGTTTAAGTAACATTTGTGTCCTTTAATCTTACACAGACATTATACTGAACCTTGGAAACAGCAGGTTTTTCAGTCTGTGGAATCCTGAGATTTACCGGTTCACCAGAGGGACTGACTGGACATAGGGTCGGAGGAGGGAGTCTGTACACGTTTTGACCTTTTCCATTTATAATGTCTGTGACCTGTTAGAAGAAACATATCTGAAATCTGATGTGCAGCAGTACATAATTGCTGTTGATTCTCCTGTTTAACCTTTCACTTTGAAAGATGGAAATAATATTTTGAGGTACACAAAGTACTATGTAGTGACATCTGCAAACTCTACACCAATGTTCTACAAATACACACATCCTCACTTGTTCAAGACACAACAGAATGCAGTACATTTAGATGTCAATTATCATAAATTGAATTGTCATATTAAACTAAAACTAGGTCACCAATGCTGCATCCTTTTTAACAGACAATACAAGCCAACTTGAGTTACTGTACTCTACAAGGGAACCAACAAAAAACAAGCAATGTGGGAAATATCATTTTAAAAATACTTCTGGGACATTTTACAAACATTTGCTTAGTAGTTGATGTGACAAGAAACAGAGCAGAGAAAGAGAGGAATAACTTGCAGAGAACCTGGATATAGTTATGGATGATGTGTTCCATACAGTAAAATGTGAATGAATAAACACAAATGCATTTCCTTACCTCATCATCTACCATACTGTGTGGTGAACTTGGAGAAGCAGCTGGTTCTCGAACAGATGGATTGTTTCTCATCCAAGCACGGCAAATAGGATACAGGGGTGTACTGGTGTTGAACTGTGCTAGATCCACACTGCGATCAAACAACTTAATAATGTAAGCGTCTGTCAAATGGAGAAGAATGGAGATGGGAAGATAAAAGGTAAGAAACTCCTGAATAAAGTAAAGTAATACAGCAATGCAAAGTCACCCAAACACAAAAAAGTCAATATGTTGCTGAATTACTTTCAAAAATGTAACCATTTACTTTGTTTGTGCTGATTGCTCTCTGGAATGCCCTCATCCATCTCTTTTCGCTTCTTCCTCCGATGTTGTGGAAATCGGGCTGATGGCCTAAAAATATCACACAAGGACTTCACAACATGTCCAAAAAGACTCCAAAAGTGTTCTGCTTCAGAAAATCTTTCACTTCATGCAAGCTTCTAGTGTGACATTTATTCTACTGCCACCTATTTAAAAAAAAATACAAACACTTGCCTTTTTCCAGCAGATGATGGAGACAAATCCCTAGAGAAAGCAGATTTCAGTGTGTATTAATTGCTATATAAATACTTTAGAAAATCACTGACACAGTGAGCTTTTGTGCAGTCAAAAACACCAGATAGTTAAATTAGTGATACATACTTGTTTAAGGAGTCCGCAGATATTTTTCCAGCATCACCCTCATTTTGCTCCCTGTTCAAAACATAGACACATTAATTTCCTTGCAAACCTACAAATGTTAGACGAATTTAACAATCGATATTCCCAACCTTTCACTCTCACTCTTCTCGACCAGCCCTTTCAACAAAGCTTCTAGTCTGCTCCGTCCAGCAGTCAACTCCAGATCTGCCATGGTAATAACAGTCAACAGAGGACGCTTATTTTAAAAGGCTTACTCGATGCCACAAATAAGGGGGTTATCGCTGCTATTTGAGGTCAGTATATTTCTCATGACTTAGTTCAACCTACATTGCATCAAATAAAAAGTGCCAAATCGTGTTAATGTTCCATGACAGCTCTTACCTGGCCTTTCGGTTTTAATCTTGACGTGATGCATTGTCTCCAAAGCTTCTGTTAATCCAGCAAAATAAAAGAAAAATCCACCCTCCTTAATACTCCGTAGTTTCCTGTTGATTGCCGAAAAGCAGTGCCTTTAATGATGACGACGTTTTTAAGGTCACACGTTATTAACAAAAGGTTGCTCCTGAACCTTTGCTTGCTAGTGTTGACGTTAGCTAGCAAGCTGCGGTTTCGATCGTTAACCACCTAGCAGTTCAACGTTACTTAGCTTTAATCATTTGACTAGACTCGTTAGAAAATCTACCGCTAACACACTTTTAGCAAGACCTAATATTCATCCCCCGCAGCATCTATTTATCTACTTAAGATTTACTATAGTTTGTCCTTTTCATTACAACCGTGACTAGCTCTTAGTAGCTAAATTTATCTTTGCTAACTTAGCTTATTTTGACCAACGCATAGGCTTTTGGAGACTTTCCTCTTCCGCGCGCTGCCCCTTTCCTGTTAACTGATTGGTTCTTAAGGAACGAAGGTTGTGTATATGATTGGGTGTTTGAGATGTCAGTCATAGTAAACTCGGTCCCTATTGGCTATACGTCTTTTAGTAAATAACGATCGATACAAACTATGACGCTTTCTTCTGGTTTCAGTCGTTGCAGTGAAATTACAATTTAAAAACTATGTCGAAAGCTTGGACTTAAGGGACGGACTGATGATCAACCGACACATTATTGTAGCTCTAGTGACTCTTATGGGGACAACTTGTTGGGTACGATTAACTGATTCCGTGGTAACTTTTATGTCCATATGCTAAGTGGAGTGTGTTTACCTGAATGCATTAGAGACAGTCATACATACAGAGCCACCACTAATTTAGGGTCAGAGAGCTCAGATAGAACCAGACATAAACCAGTACCACACTATAACATCCTCTACGCCTCCTGTTTTCTAGCTATTATGAACTCAAGGTAAGATCTAAACTGCAAATTTGTATTTTTAACCCTAATATGTAACTCACACTTATGTGTATTGTTGTTACAGTGGTTCCTTGTTCACAAAGCAGAATCCATTCCAGCCAAAGCCAATGGTGGGAAAGACATACTGCCATTCTTCCCGTGGTCAGTCCCTGTCAAAGACAAAGAAAAAAGCTGTATGTTTCACTACACTTGATTATAGACTACAAGAGAGGTTTGATGATATTCACATTGTGTGCTTTTATAAGTTTTCCTAAACAAGAAAATTATTTCTAATTTGCAGTCTTTGAGTCCCGTACGTTCAAACCAACGAGTCAATCCCAAATCACACAGAGTGAGTCCGAAGAGCCAACGCCAGTTTGAGAGGCAGGATGGAGAGCCTGTTTTTTCAGAGATCTGGCCTTCTACTGAATGTGGATCATCTCCTACCAGCATTACAGCCTCATCTGACACGGAGGCCAATATGAGAAGGCACTCTGAAGCAGATGTCCAGCAGAATTCAGTGCTGGCAAAGTATTTAACACTTTCACCCTCAGTACAATATGCTTGAATATACCAGTGTCTACACCCTATGTACCATTGTTTTGTTTTGTTATTTTTTGTTTTTCTGTTTTTTTTGGGGGGGGGGGCATAAAAAAGTGCCGAATGTAATACATTAGTATCCACAACAAAGCAACTGTGTTTTGAGGAGATATGATTTGGATGTATGTCACATTTGTAATTCAATGGGGACTTTTAACCAACATTGACCTTGTCCCTCAGGTACATAGAACGTTTTCGCCATGGTCAGCCACAAAGTCGGGAGGAGCGCCAACAGGATCACCTGCCTTTCTGGTGGACCACGCCTTCAACTTTACCCCCCAGTTCAACACCCACTAAATCAACGAACAAAGGCACATTGTCTCTTTTTCTAGATATGTTGTAGTGCACTTTAAGATATTATATAACTGCTTCTAGTCACTCAAAATCCCAAAGTGAAAACAAACCATTTACTTGAAAACCTTTCCTCTTTGTCAGATGTTATCCATCCTCTGAGAGACGATCATGGACCTGCAGTTTTCAAGCCAGCTGCACAGCGTTACAGTGACAGAAGCCCCTCCCCGCAGAGAGGATCCCTTACTGTGAGTGCATTTTTCGATTGTATTTGGTAATGAGACACAATATTGTGAATTTAACTTCTCTCCACTTTTTTTTTTTTTTTAAATTATGATTATTTACTTGTGCTGTTATGGATTATTTGGTGTAGTTGCCTTAGTTTATGGAAGGTTTGACTGAACACCCAGGAACCAGACAGCCAGTAGAGCAGTCACTTTATTAAGTATACTTATAAATATTTGTATTTCAACACCACACCACACCACATGTGCTTTTGGAGATCTCTTGTGTTTACTTAATGCCCTTGCTGCTGCTGTTTATGTGCCCATATTTGATATTTTTATGGCTTGTGTGTGCCTGCTTGTGTCAAATATATTACCATCTTTAACGTGTAACTCATTTGATGTCTTGGCAACATAAGGCCAAACAAAAAGAGTGTAAATATTGTTATCCAAACAATTCAGTATTATACCGATGTGTTCATTGCGACAGCATTCAGAATAATATTGGGCCTTAGTTTTCTGATGTTTTTTGTTTTTTTGTTTGTTTGTTTGTTTGGTTTTTTTAGATTTTGTCAGACACTTCCCAAGGTGATTTTGAAGACTCAGAGATAATACATCTCCAGGAAAAGGCCAGCAGACTTTTGCAAAGAGGGTATGAAAACTTGCAAATGACAGCCATCATTAATGAGTTAATTCCTTTAACTATGTATAAAATGTTGTCTTTTCACAGTGAATGTAGTCTCAGTGATGGATCTATCCCAGTGACTTCAGAGGGTTTAGGATCCTCAGATTTCCCTTCTCCGGTCAGCGTAGATGAACCTGTGCGAAGACCCTTTATTCCTAGTTTATTAACATGTACGTCACATGGTAAGTCACATGTAGAGAATGTTTTTTGTAACTTTTTTTTTTTTTTACACAAACTTTCACAATTACATTTTTATGCAATGAATTTCAAGAGTGATTCCTCTTTTTTATGCAGGCCATATTGCTGTGTCAGTGTTATGTTGCAATTTGTTTACAGCAAAGACAGGCACAGACTCGGCTCAAGCTGTGATCTTCCAAAAATCTGCTGTCATTCCTACTTTGGCTCCCCCCAACCGCCCAGAAGAGGACATCCTGTTCCAGTGGCGTTTAAGGAGAAAGATGGAAAAGGCCAGGGAATCGGCCCAGACCTTTCCACACTCCAGTCTTCACGGTTCTGCATTTCAATGGCAGATCCACAGACTCCCAGCACCAGAACAGCCTCACAAGGTTGAAATCATAATGCATTATTTTATTTATATATACTACTGTGCAAAAGTTTTCGGTGGCCTTTAGATTTGCTGTTTTTGCAGTGCTGAAATGAACATGTATATTTATTTTCTTCAGATATGACAAGAAAATACAGGAAATATGTGCACAGCCTTAAAAGACACACAAAAAACAGAACTAAGTATATACAGCAGTAAAAACAAAAGTTTCAGTGAAAAAAAACAGCTTCTATA
>JAPTYQ010002623.1:0-13687 GCA_029814465.1 Ostorhinchus cyanosoma | reverse complement strand
TAAAGAGAAATGGGACACCCTACCCCTCCAAAACTTCACTCGAAACGGAGGGGTAGGGACGAAATGTAGGGGTAGGGGGAACTTTGGGATGGGGCCTAAAAGTCTGAACCATCCATAAAGTGTTTTGGGACTATAGACCAGACTAAGACACTGTATAGTTGTTCCAAAGGCATGTTTTGGTTTGTACCATGGCGCAGCAGGAGTGTCCCACCTGGCAATGGGTTCTATGAACAGCCCCACTACTTCCTGAACTTAAAGTAGCTCCTTTGTTTCCTGTCTTTCATTATTGGACACTGATTAATCCAGGTGTGTCTGACCACAGTATACACAACAGGAAGTAGCAGACACACCTGATAAATCAGTGTCCAATAATGAAAAACGGGAAACAAAGGAGCTACTTTAAGTTGAGGAAGTAGTGGGGCTGTTCATAGAACCCATCTGGTGTGAGGTAGGTGTGCAGGCATCCTTATTCAAGGTTCTTCATTTAAATCGGTATAGGTTCAATGAGCACATAAGAAAGACAGTAGTCGCTTTTCCATTGGATATATGTGCAAAACTTTACTGATATTTACTAAAGGTCGAAAAAACAGAAGCGCGTAATGTCTGTTTTTCATTTAAATCACAAATATGATGACTTGTTTGTTTATTATCGCAAGATGACAAAAGAAGTCCTTCCATAAACATGGCGACGAACGTAAATATTATGTTGTTTTACAGATATATTCATTATCATTATATATTACCCCTCTATCCTGTACTAAATTAAAAAATGATTCAGTTTCCTGGTGTGTTCACACATACCGCACCATGTTTCTTTTAAAATTCTTCTTCTTTGCTTGTTGTAACGTCCGTCAACATCTATTTTTTTAATTCACCTGACTCTAGCTACAGGAAAAGGTCTTTCCATTGCAGTTTTGTGTAATATACCAATTTCGCAACACAGGAAAAACCACCTCTTGCCAGCGCAAAAACTTTTAACCGAAAAATGAGAGTTTTGTCAAAATTGTCGTTTTTCCATGTGGTGAATTTTTATGTGCAAGTTATATTTGTGATGTTTGAGGGTCAATGGAAAAGCAACTAGTGATAGTGATCATGACAGCTGTGAAGAAAAGGGGGACTTCTTATGTGCCACAAAAATCTGCATTTCCTGCTAATATCTTTTGTTACACTGGAAGAAATCCAAATCTTACCAAGTGTATTTTTCTCATTTCTAGTCAAAATATCTCATCGCACTTGAAATAATTAATTCAAGATTTTAATTCAAGCAAAAAAAAAAATCTGCCAATGAAACAAGTGAAAATTATCTTGGTAAGATTTCTTGAAATAAGATTTTCAAGATCTAAAAATAAGTTCTTATATCTCACAAGTTTGTCTTTAGGTGATTATGTCTTACTTTAAGTGTGATCAGACATTTTGACTAGAAATGAGTAAAATACACTTGGTGAGATTTGGATTTTTGCAGTGTAATGGAGCAGTGTTACAGAAACAAAGCTTGCAATGCCAGCAGGTCAGACTTTCACACAACTCCCTTCATCTCAGAGTGACTGGCTCACCAGTTTGGAGGTCTACTTCCTTTTCACATTGCCCCCCTCTCCAGTTTCCTGAAGGAGAGAGGGAGCGTGAGAAGGCAGAATAGGAGCCAAGGGAGTGGATAATGATGCCATCTAATTTTTCCATGTCCTCCTCCAAGTTTCCGTCCTCTCCTTAAATGTTTTCTTTCTGTTTTCATGTGTTTCTTTGTCAAAACGGTTGGACTATTTCTGCCTCTGTTCTTAAATAAACATACCTACTCTGGCTGCATTAAAAGGAAGCTACACTCCCTAGTATTATGTAAGGAATGGATGTTTTTTACTGATAGGAGGAAGGTGGTTATTTGTTGTTACTCTGTTTTGTCAACTAAGATCGGGAAGATTTCAGAAGTATTAGTAGTAGTATATATCAGAATAAATAGCATTGAGCTTGATTGCAATCTGACCTCCTGCAGGATGTCCAAGCCATCGTAGGCCAATGAGAGAGTTACAAATCACTTTTAATCACACGTAATTGGGAACTTTCCCTGGGTCATGTTTTATTGTTACTGTGCTCTGCTTAATTGTCTGCCTTCAGTAGAGCTGTCTGCAGTTTGTCTCCATAACACAATGTACTAGCAACCTCAAATTAGATTGATCTGAAAGAGTTTATTTCAGGAATAATGTTGAATAAAGTAAGAAAGAACAGTAGTGAGTGGCACTTGAACAAAGTATAAAGAAGCTTTTTCCATTTGACACCTAATATCCCACCACAAATAGGCTCTGATGAAAAAGTGGCATATGACAACTATGAATCTGACACATGAATCCACTCTGAAGTAATGTGTGAGATTATGTCCTCTTATTTTACCATCTTCTCATATGTGCTTCTTATATCTGTGTGTGCATATGATTTACCAAAGGTTAGAAAAATCTGACATAAGTCCCATAGTATGTCTGCCCTTAGCCACGAGCAACAGTCTCTCTGAAGGCTAAATATACTATGTGGCTGTTATGCCACACATTCTCAGTGTGAACTCATCCTGCTCACATAACACTGTATTTTTTTAAATAAGATAACACAGACACGGCTCATATGTCAGGGTTCCTCTCAGCAGTGTGGGAGGTGAAGGGGTTAATTCACACAGTCTGGGTGAAAGGATCCTTTTCTTTATGGATTATGTCATGTATATTTTATTGACTGTAAAGGAGCAGGGTGAAGGGTTTGGAGGTGTACTTGCAGAGTATTAGTTTGGAGGGTTTAGAGTAAGGCTGCAGCTAATGGTTACTGTCTTGATTAACTGTTTACTGTAAATCTATTTTTTTTTTTTCTTTTTTTTTTTCTTTTTTTTAAATAACATCGTGTTTTTTTTTTTTTTTAATCTTTATAGTATCCTGTAACTCAAAACCTAAAAGATTTAATGTCATTTTGTCTTATCCAAGACAAAATGGTGAAAGAAATTGGTGAAATAATCACATTTTAGAAATAAATGGTTTATGTAGAAAATCTCTAAAATTTATACTTAAATATCAGTCACAAGTTGTTGTTTTTTGTTTTTTTAATCATCTTATCAATATATTGGTTATTAGTAGTCATTTGGAATGACCTTAGATAACTTGGTGCAGCACATACAGCCATACCATGTCTCACCTATCATGTAGAGATTAATTTCATGTTTTGACAGTGTGGAGAAGGGTGGGTTTGGTTTCACGTACACTCCATCTACACTTAATGCACTTGCATACATAACCTGAGCTGAACTGTGAGAATTCCATTTAAAGATCCCGTGTCCTTAAAGCCATCTTAGTTAAGTTCAGGATCATAAATTCTATTTACAAGCATTCATTCCAGAAATTAATGTTTATATATGTTAGTGGGCACACATTTATATAGAAATAATGCATCTTATTTAGCTGTAAGTTCTTATGATGTTCTGATCTTTTTTTTTTTTTTCATAAAAAAAATGATGTTCTGATCTTAATGATTTCTATATTGTCATCTTAAAAAAATAAATATAAAGTGCTGTCACACTTTTATAAATGAACACTTACTTCTTTCTCGTTCCATTCTGTCTCTTTCCATTTCCTCGTCTGTCCTCTTTTTATTCAGAAGAATACATTAACCAGCATCTCACCCCCAAGGATGTGACACTCTCATGCTGACAACTATGAATAGCTCTCGCCTTAATGCACAGCTCATAGGGAGCACAGCAATGTGTTCACTTGGCTAAACATTATTATTTCATGCTTCCCCTTAATCTGCACAGCTTTTTTAGCATATTGGGATAGTAAGCAATAATGCTCAGTTCAAGTCAGTAATATGGAGTGAATAAGATTAGAGGAGCTCAATAAATTTGATTTGCCATGCAAGACATTTGGCAGCTCTCCGTTAGCTGGGCAAAGATTGGCTAATTGATTGTTTTTTTTTTGTGTTCTCAGGATAAAGGAATGGGTGGACCAGATGCAGAAGGACTTAATCACTTTAACCGACACAGCCAGTGGCAGGCAGAAACTAACAGAGGTAAGCATGACTATCTGTCACTGACTGACACAAAAATACTGACTGCAACTGTTGCATCTGCGAAAAAAAAATCCAGTTGATAAGTGTGTGTTTATAAAATATTAAATCAATTAGGCACTTTAAGTTCTGAGAATAATTATTGTCTTTTTTTTAAACTCTCATTAACCTTCTTTGCATGACCTCAGCTGTCACAACACATCACCAGGCTATACATAGTAACTCCTCATTAGACAGCACTGCATCATTTCATTCTGCCAATGTACATGCTCATATAAGATCAACATCACGACTGTACTCTGATGGCTATAACACACTCACACAAGCACACACATACATGCACAAATCCTCACATCTGACAAGGAGAAGAAGCTTTTTGAATCCACATTGATTGACATAATGTGTCTGGCACTTTGGCTCCCCGCTCCTCTTGTGAATAAAATCAGTCAGCCTTAAAGCACCACTAGAATCATTACAAAACATGTTTTCATTTGATATGGTGGTACAGTTTCAGTGATATGTTTACCTTAAGTCTGGTGCTATTTTTATCACTGAATTCAGCTGTAATAGAATTTGATGTTTGTTTAACTCTTAGTTAAACTGAGTGTACTGTAAACAACATGCAGAATTTAAAAGGGTATGTTATGTATCTTGCAAGTAAATAATAAATGTGAAGACATGATCTTAGGTGGCTTGTACAGTGCACTCTGTAAACACCTCCTTAGCCCCTCCTCCTCGGTCACATTTGGACCTAACATCCCAAATTAGTAGTGTTTCATTAACGTACTGAAGGAAACACTCATCAAACAGTTACCAGAACACCTTAACACTATCCTTTAAAAATGTTTCACCACATAAATGAGAACGCTTACACTACAAATATGTTCTTATCTGTTGTAAATCTAATCAAAAAAAATGCACATGAACATCAAACATCACTTGGAACTTTCTGAGCCATTAGTCTAGGCTGTAAGAATATCACAATCCAAATCCAAAAATGACTAACCAGGTTTCAGCCAGCAATACCGCTATTACACTCAAATGAAATCCATCAGATGCCAGGAGGATGAAGAGAAATACATCCACGCGCCTCAGTTCTGTGGTTTGAATGTCGGACAATGAAATCCCTCCAGGCTGCTAAATAATTGGCTGTTTGGCATTTGTGTTTCTTATTTCTTTAGCTGAACCATATTCCATTGCACAGTAAATGGTCCTGTTACATAACCTGACAGTGCAATTTAATCAGTGAACGAATGGCTTTTTTTTTTTTTAATCACTGTGGTTTGGGCAGTGGATAAAGAATATGAGATGACCACCTTTGGAGTCAGTAAAAGTGGCTTTGAGCTAAAAAAAGATATTGTAAAATAATAACTTAAAATGCATCTCTACACCTATGCTGTTGTACGTATTTAACCCGTAAAGAGCCAAACAACCACTCCCAACCAAAATCATCCACCAGTATAAAATGTTAAATAACTTCTGATCCATTAAACCTATCGATCTTTTTAAATAATTGGTGTAAAATGCAGTCTGTCATCTTTTCATGGGCATCAGATATGACCCATTTGGATGTTCAGAGGCTCCGTAGTGAACATAGAAACACCATCATCTTCTACAACACCAATTCACCTGTAAAACCCATGGAGTTGGATCAATGACAGTGGATGGACACACTGGGTTTATGTTCAATGAATGACTTTTGCTGAAAAAGTCACATTTTCTTCCTTTATCTCCATTTCTGATATTGTAACATTTAACTTTAATCTTAGCTTTTATGAACATCTGCATGATCAGTAAATTAGATATGGGAAAATACCTGATTTTTATTGAAGAAACACAAAATACAGAGGATATTAGTGTAATAAATGGTAATAAATAGCTCAAGAAAAGTTAAATAGAGAGAAAATTTCACTTGGGAACTGCCAGAGAAGTAACACTGGGTCTTTATGGGTTAATGTCAAAATCACTTGTAAATACCTTGTATGTCAAATAGCTAATGGCATAACGCACAGTTGGTTGTGAAGTCTGGATTTCAACATCCCAAATCTGTGATACACGGATGATTATATTAATACTTTATGCTTGCTATTTAAATTATCTTGGGCTGTGTGGTCATATGTTGGGGACTGTTATGCTGCTACCTCTGACCTGGTCTTCTCTTTTATAGATATATCAAACTCACAGAAATCACTTCAGTGTGGAGACCAATAACGCACAGGACTTGGTAAAGACAGCTGCAGCGGACATAGAGAGACTGCTGGCAAAACGCTCTGAGGCTCTAAGGGTGAGTGATATCGTTCACACAAAATTATCCTGCTCCACGTCTCCTATTTGTAGAAGTATCGTCTTAATACTTGACAATCAACATGACCATTATAACCTCCTGGAGTTTGAGACAGAAACATAAAAAAAATTCTTGTGTATTTTTAAGATCATAGTGCAGTGTCTCCGTTAGCACAGAGCCCAGGGAAACGCACAGAAACAATCTGCTTCTTCTCATTTCATGTCAGAAACGACACTGGAACACTGCCATCGCTTTAGGCATCACAGTGATCCAATGTAAGCAGACGTCCTCCAGCTAGATGACTTAATTCAAATGTACCAGTCTGGGTTGTTTCATGACAAAATGCAAAAACAAAAGGAAATGTTTTTATCATAGTCTTTTTTGCTGTTTAAAAAGTGGCTGATTGTTTATAGACTCATCTTTTAGGAATCCTTTGACTTTCCTTTCACCACTTTAGCCAAGTCCATACTGGCTGCTTTCATTAGGGATTTGTGTTCGACTGAACAAACAAAATAATGTGATGGAAATAATAGAAAAAATATCTCAGTTTTACAGTAAATTGTTTCTGGCTTGCATTCAGGAACAATGACATACGTAGCTGAATAGTAATGAAGAACTGTGAAAACACAATTTATACTCATAAAAAAGTC
This sequence comes from Ostorhinchus cyanosoma, assembly GCA_029814465.1. NCBI lineage: Eukaryota > Metazoa > Chordata > Actinopteri > Kurtiformes > Apogonidae > Ostorhinchus > Ostorhinchus cyanosoma. Next base: position 6,727 of record JAPTYQ010002623.1, on the reverse strand, counting down.
GGGAGTTTGTGGATCCTTCCTTAGTTATAAACCTCAAAGACCTAAACAGCTGCTGGCAACCAAAACCATTCACTGATTCTATGAACCACTAAGGCTATCAATACATATGAATAATTTAAGTAAAAGGCAGTTCCTCAGCTTTTCAGTGGCATTAGATGTGTCTTTTGCCATCATCATCTGCAACGTTAATTCACCAACATGTCTTTTGACAACTGACAGGGATTAATAATTAAATGCTTGTTTATATGTTCAGTTAATGAAATACTTTGCTAAAAACGCTTCATTTTTTCTTCTTCAGTTTTCTCTGTTTTGATATAAACACCTTTGATTTAGCTCTGAGCTTTTATGAACATCTAAATAAGGGCGAAGTCAAGGGAAGGTTAACATCTGGTAAAAAAAAAAAAAAAAATCATTACAATAATCTACACTAAACTCATATTTTTGGGTAGGTAATAATTTATCTTTTCAGGAAAATGTATTTTGAAATGAGAGAAAATTTGTGAAAAAAAAATTGAGGAGTGTGAATGTTATTATTTGTGTCATATTTTAAACACACAATGTTTAAAATTAATAAATGCATATATCTATGCAAAATACATTTGAATATAATGTTAATATTGTATGTTGTAAATATTGTAAAAAAAAAAAAATTATATGATACCGATAATTGATATAAAATATTTAATTTGATATTTACTTTAGTTGTCCATCCATGATGTTTTCATTTTTCAAAACTTTTGCTATTTTGGAATGTTTTTTTCCTTCTAAACAATTATTAGATTGTAAAATACAGGGTTTTAGGTATACACTGAATAAACTTTAGGATGAAAATGTGAGAGGAACTTCAGTTTTGAGAACTTTGTAATTCTTGCCAAAAAATAGATGTTAATTTTTTGTCCATCCATGACGAAATAGTTTTGGATATTTTTCAGTTGAAAATATCTGAAACTAAATTTTGCTCTTTGACTAATTATATGTAATATTTGTTGTAAACATGTCTGGTTCCAAAGTTATGAATCAAAAAGTAGTGGGCTGTCCATTTGTGATGCCCTTAACCTCACCCATGAGTATATTTGACATAGGAAAATACCTGATCTTCACAAAAATTTAAAATGTTTAAGATTTTATCGTAATAAATGGTGACAAATTGTGTAGGAATAGTTAAACGCAGGGGGAAATTCATTTAGAATTTGCAATAAAAATAGTTCAATGATTAATTACATGCAACATGCATTATTGAACCATTATTATATGATACAATTCTCCAATGAACTACATATCACCTGCCAGTTGCACCATGTTTTTTTCTTTCTTCAGCCTGTTGCACAGTATATCATTACATATGGCCTGTTTTCAAGCATTAGTTGAAACACAGCAGTACCTGTGTAACTAAATTAAGATCTTCAAGCACCGCTGGTCTCAATCAATCTAGCCAGGAGAGACAGAAACACCCAATTAAAGCCTGACAGAGTGTTGCCATAGTTACCTTCTCATTGATTACTCCATCAACTCGCCCAAACTGTTTTATTTATGTACTTTTTACACATTTCTAATTGTCTGTTTTGTCTCTGTTGTGTTGTTGCTCAGTGAATTAATAGCAGTGCTCTTATATTTTATCAACACCATCTGCTGTGCATTTCACCAGTACAAGTTAAAGGCAGTTGTTGTGAAATCAGTGAAAGGGGATAAATGTTAACTTTTTTTTTTCCATCTGAACACCATATGCCCATGTTAATTGTTCCCCTCAAAGTATATTTACATGTCACTGCACATATGCATTGAAGCAGCATGGCCTGTGGTGGGTACTGTAAATGGTATTCAGTATAATGAAGTGGAACCGAGCCAGCTTTATGACCAATTTATTGATCCGTTTATGGAGGGGACTATAAATAGTCATTCGTCCACTTAACAGAACCGTGAATTGAAATGAAGGTAGGGCAAGGATGACCGCAGCATATGTAATGTTCTTGACCTGCCCTAGACTAATCTAATGCTCCCCTGCCTAGATTCAATCTTTGACTTTGCCTATCTCAGTATCATCATTCCTGTCTCTAGCTTGATCACATTTCCATCTGTCTCTGCTTTGTTTCTTTTGTGATCACACACACAACATGCTCATGGAAAAGAGTGATCATGTGGAGGGTTATAGAGAAAGAAAAAGCGTGGTAGAGCAAAACTGCAGGATAATGTGCATGAGAGAATAATGATGATGAGTGTACAGTAAAAGAGAAGAAGAGTGATGAGTGCAGCACACCACCACACCTCCCGTGAGACTGCATACAAAAGAGGAAAGGCCTTTTCCAGACCCCTCATCCATTAGCATCCTGGCCTCTTAGTCCACAATTCAACATTAGGACATGCCTTTTTTTCATGCCTCAACCCCTTAAGTCATTTAGCATCAGGAGACGCACACAGAAATATAAAAAGCTTGCATGTGCACATATATTTACACCCCCAGATATTTAAGGCATTTCATGATAAGCTGCAGTTAATTGCACTTTTGGCATATGTGTTATCTTTTCTAATTCCACTGGAATAAATGGGATGACACTAAAAGCATACTGTGATTTGTATCCTAATTTATCAGACTTTTAGGTTGATGTTTAGAAAATCCCGAAGTAGAAACTCCAGCTGCATTCAACATTGCACAATATTTCTGAATCATAAAGAAGAAACAGAAACACTGACCGACTGCATTTCCTTTTCTGCTGGGTGAATGCTTTAAGACACCACTTTAAACACATGGAAGCTGTTTTTATTTCCATTCCCTGCAGCTGTACAGTTCAGTCTGTGCTGTACTTGAAATAAACAGGAAATCTCTGCCTCTCAGAGTGGTGGCATTTCTCTTTACACTAGGGTAACTTGTCTCCGCTGGCGATGCTGTGCAAGTGTTTCTTTGTTTGTGTGTGTGTCTGGGTGTATGTGTGTACTAGTGTTTGTCAATGAATAGAATCCAATTAGAATGATGGCTGCTGTCATTAACTTAATCAGGGGCCCTCTTGGATTTGCTGTCTATCAATCTGACATCTGTCTATATTGTCACCTTAATTCAATCGCTGTATTTGACAATGGGGCTCCTTTGATGTATCGTCTCTCAAATGATTTTTTTTTTTTATTTAATCACTACAGAAGAGCACAATTAACATTACTCCAATCAAATTTTCTATACAACTGGCAAATGTAAAATGTTTCAATTATTTCTTGTCATTCAGAATGGCATAGTTAACTCAAGGTAGTATAGGAACTGTAAATAATATTGACCTCCATGAGTAGATCATAGACTGCAAGTTGTTGAATGAATAACTGTCTGGAATATACAGGGTGTCTATAAAGTCTCTTTACAATTTAACACATTTATTACAAAAGTAAACTAATGGTAAATCTGTGGAAATTATTACAAAATGAAAAGTAGATATTGGAGTTTTTTTGCCTCATTTAATCCACCTCTATATGGGCACCATTAGCTGCATGAAGCACATCATGACTGTACTTAATTTCTTGCTATGTTCGCTGTACCGTAGCCTCATCAATGGCATCAGTGATCTTTTGATGGATGTGACAGTACATGTCTTCCATACTTAATCCTGAGCCTGCCTACGGTATCTGATTATTTTTTTCTTCAATAAAAAACAAATTATGCTTTTTCTTGAGGAGTAGCCATTTTTTAGGAGTTTATTTAACAGAACAGTTTCATCACCAGGGTACCTGAAATAAACAAATGCAATGTGCCTAAAAACTTTAACTACTGAGCACATAGAACAAATCTCTTAACATATCTCATCAATTGCTTTTGTAATATTTTTTTTTTAATTGTACAGAGACTTTGTGGACACCCTGTGGTTTGTGTTTGTTCTACATGCTTTGTGGGGTGTGATTTAGGTTAATCAGTAGTGTATCGGCCCCCTCCATCAACATTTCCTGTCTCTGTTCTCTTCTGTCTACTCTGCTTCCCACAACAGCTTACATGTACTGTTAGACTCAACTTTAACAAATAAGTCTTTTTGTTTCTTTTGACTTTATTTCCTTCATTTAACCCCTAAAGAGCTAAACAGCTGCCTGCAACCAAAAAGCATCTATTAATGTAAAATGTTCAGTAACCTTTGAACCACTAATTCTGTCAGTACTTTTACATAATTCAGGTACAGTGCAGTTACTTAGTTTGTTTTTATTTGCGCAGCATCAGATGTGCTCCATTTGGATGCTCAGAGGCGCCATATGATTGTGGAAACAATAACAGCTTCCGCTATACTGATTCACTCATAAACCTCATGTTGAATGATCAGTTACAGTCGAGGTAGATGCTTGCATTTACATTCAGTGAATAATACAATTTGCTGAAAAAGTCAGTTTGCTTCAGTTTTCTCTAATAACCTTTGAATGTACTCTGAGCTTTTATCAAAATCTACATGGTCACTAAATGAAATATAGAAACATACCTGATTTTCACTGGAAAGTGCAGAGGATTAAAGGACAAATAAGGATAGATAAATAAATAAATAAATAAATAAATAAATAACGGTTAGATGTGTAGATGGATTCATTTGGAGGTTGCCACAAAAAATAGGTCTGTAATGGTTAATCAGGTAAAACCCTTGTTGAGATTAAAAATGTATTTTCCAAGAGTGACCTGATTGAAAGAGTGACACAGACATAGTTAGAATAATAACTAAAGACAGAGCAGACAAAGAACTTTCATGCATTACAAATAACTAAAGACTAAACTGCAGATCAGTTGTTCAATTGCTCAACAATGATTTCAGTACAAATGTAGAAGCAGTCACATTGAAGAAGTGTATTGTTTTCTCGACTCTTTAATAGAGACTTAAATTCTCCCAAACTAATATGTTCTGACAGTTTCTGGTCCCTCCTGTAAATCATTCCATGAGAAGAGAACAGAGCAAACTCCGTCCTGCTAACATGCTGAGGCACTAACAGACTGTATGCATCCTCCATAATCGGATGGTGACAGGTATAAGTGTAACAAATATTTCCAGTCCTCTGTCTTTTATTCTGTACTTGAATCATCACTCTTGACATACTGTTTCAAGCATTTCAAGTTAATGTTCCTAAAGCGCTGGTGATTTGACTGGGGAAATAATTTTGTTTCCAAACCACTCATGGGCGATCAAAGAATACGCTGCTTTCATGTGATGCCACAACATTCTGTATTCAGTCTGCGTTGTCTTTAAAAGGATGTCAAGTGAAACTGGAATTCCCAAAAGGAAATAATCCAAAGTAGTGGTGAAAGAACTGCAAAACTTTTTTTTTTTTTTTTTTTTTTTAACCTCACAATAGAATCCTCCATCATCTGCAGTCTAGTGGAGCTGATTATTTTAAAATGTGAGAGAAGGCCTTCAGTTTGTGTAGCTGTGTGTCAGACAGAGTTATTGCCCAAATCTAATACTGCAGAGAATGAGTCACTTTTTTTTTTTTGGTGGCTTCTGTGATGCAGCTCTGATGCTCAAACGACACAAGCACACACAGTTTACACTTACATTCAAGACTAAATACACATGCAGCCACATCCACTGCCTGTTTTAGCTTTGCTCTGCTGGTGCTCATATCCTTTCATTTCTTCTTGCTTTCATTCTCCATTCTTGCCACCTATAGTAATATATTTCACATTTTCTGCTTCTTTTTCCTTTTGTTCCTCCCTCAAACTCTGCCCTTTCGTCTTCAATGCTCCCAACTGCCTCTTTCCTTCCTTTCCCATAACTTCACCAAAAATTCTCTGTCACTCCTCATTCCTATTCTCCCATTTTTGCTTTGCCCTGTGTTCCTCTTTTCTCCCTTTCTGTCCTTTCCTGTTTCTTCTCTTTTGGATACAGTATGTGTGCTTGTGTAAATGCATGTGTGTGTGTCAGAGTTTCAATATGGATGATAAATTCTTCTGAAAGTAGGGACATGTTTTACTTTAAAATTTGATCCCCCTTTCACTGCTCAGCCTGTCTTTTCAATCTTCAGCATCTCTTTCCTCTTAAGGCGATTCTTCTGCAATGTGTGTTTAAAAATAAACACAAGGTAGTAGGTATTGACCATGTCACGAACTGACCTGTTTTACGTCACTGAAGTAGTGACTGACAGTCATGATTTGATTCTATTGCCAGTCGCTGGAAGATGGTATTTGGCTGATACTTCCCTGATGACTTATTTTTTATGGACAGGAATTTGTGCATGCGTCACAATTAAACAGGTGACTAAGTTAATATCAGTCCTCTGTTCTGTTAATAGTTTTACCATCAGATATTGCATTCTTTCTACTAAGACGGTGATCTTCCTTTTGCCTTTTCATTTTATACTGTGCCTCTTTGTGGTTGTATTTACACCTCTGCATAATTAATCGAATCCCAGTCATCACTGCAATATCAGCTCATGTAATTATATGATCACCAAAAGCTGCAAATTAAAGGTCTAGATTAAGGAGGATTTCTGGAAATTGAATTGCAGAGACTGAAAATATAAAAGCAGTTTTATCCTTTTCCTTTCCTTCTTTTTGGAAAGTTATCCTTTGGAGCTCTCGAAGTTGTGTAGATGTATGCATATATATGTACCAAAAATGACACTTAACACAGGCTTACTACATTTTACTCATTTTACTTACTTTTTATTTATCACCCATTTGTATCTTGGGTTATTGTTTTGTTATAGAAGGATAGATGGATAGATGGATAGATAGATAGATAGATAGATAGATAGATAGATAGATAGATAGATAGATAGATAGATA
>JAPTYQ010002452.1:0-13707 GCA_029814465.1 Ostorhinchus cyanosoma | reverse complement strand
TTTTCTATTGCACTAGGAGTGAGCAGAACATGTTGGAAAACCTATTCTACAACGTTTCATCACTCTGGTGTCAGATCCCAAAATTTATGTCCCCTGTCAGCGGCGCACCCTCCAAAAAAGGCTAGGGCCGGCAGGTTTTTCTAGGGTCGGTCGGGAAACCGGAAACACATTTTTTTTTCCTAGGCCTCAGCAACATGTTTGGTGAAGTCATGTCTTTCATTTCTGTCAAACTTCAGCTGGCACTCAGGTGATTACATAATCAAATTGTTTGAAGTAACAATACACTTTAATTTCAATACTTTTAAATGGGAAACTCAAGCTGTTGAATGTAATGTAAAATGTTAGTGCCAAGAGTTTACATAAGACTGTAACATGACGACAAGGTTTGTTTGTCTTTGTTTGTCTGTTAGCAAGTTAATTCAAAGTTATGGATGGATTTTTATGAAATTTCCAGGGAATGTTGATACTGACACAAGGAACAAATTATTAAATTTCGGTGGTGATCAGTGAAGACAGACTGATCTGCCTTGGCAGAGGTCTGCACTCCCCAAGTGCTTTTCTAGTTCTTTTTCTTCTTTAAGTTTTTTGTAAGATTTTATAGTTTTTAGAGTTTCAACTCTTGAATTGTTGGCATTTGTATCAAATGAAGTGGAAAGTGAAAGCTCTGAAGAAAGAAGCCTAGTGACAGTCTGTTGTTCACAGTGTACCTCGCCTTCACCTGAGAGTATCCAGAATAGGCTTCATGACCCTCATGAGGATTAAGAGGATGGACGGACGGACGGACGGACGGATGGATGGATGGATGGATGGATGACTAATATTCATCAGCCTGTTCTTGTGTGAAGTTTCCTTTATTTTTCCTGTTGAGGTTTCCATCTTTGCAGTTTGAATCAAGACAAGCAATCGCATTGTATGAGCCCATAATTATGTCGGTGATGGGAGAAAAAGAGTATACTGAATGTTTTCCAAATGTATCTGTATGTCATGATGCAGAGAATGAATGGACTCAAACACATAGCAATGGAAATGAGGTGAAAGTCCAAGAGAGTCTGTGGAGGGCTGTGGTGGTTTGTGGAGGAGCAGTAATGATCTGGCACCGCGCTGGAGCAGAGGCACCGCCTATATAGGCCCCTGATGGACATCTGCTCCAGGTGCGATGCGAGCAGGTGAAGCTGATAATGAGTCTCAGGGAGGAGTCAGCGGTAACGCACAAGCGCACCGGGACACCTTAATGATGTACGTATTTGTTTCAGAAATATGAGGGGCAGTGGGAATAAAACAAAGAACTATCTCCTTATCTGTATCCCATGTTCCCATCTGGACTCAGTACAAGTTCATTTTTGACTAAGGTCACTCCAACTTCAGTGAGGCCATAACTTGCCGGTTGCAGGACAAACCATGATGTAGTTTGTGTGTAACATGTATTGTGCATAAATGCTGATGTTTTTCTCTGTTTGAGGAACTCTTCTCCTCCTCCTTGAGTAGTGTGAGATTCTATGCACTATTTAAATATAGATATGCTGACTTCCAGATCCTCACTTTTGAGAGTGACAATTTCCTCCCCCACATAACTTGGTCCTTCAAGGCAAATGCAAAATCCCATCCTTTTCTTCCTCCTGGACCTGGGAACAAAAACACAATGAACAGCAGAACAGAAAATCCTTATCTGTAAATTTAGAATTAATCATTGTAAGGAGGAAGGGTAGACTGATAGGTCAACGGGATCAAATAGAACTGAGAGGTCTGTTTATTTGTTCAAGGATGAAAGGTTCTCTTAAGCGGGGTACACACAGGGATTTTCTAAATCTGAAGAGATTTTTTATATTACAGATGCAGACAAAAAATAAGGCATTGAACAGTTCTGATGGTGCGGAGTATGGTGTGCTCTGATCTCAACACAACGCACCACACGCATAACGATTCTGTCCCACCAACTTTCTAGAATCCAGTCCTCCAAACCAGAAATCTCGCCTGATCAAACGTGATCTAACAAAAATGAAGAAACATAGCATAACTCAGGAGCAGAGTCCTAAATCAGGTATGAAAAAAAAGGGTTGGGACATACAGGAGTGGGTATGAAAGGAGAAGATGGAGACGGGGTCAGCTGGAAACAGATGATCCGCTGTGTAGTAGTAGTAGTAGTAGTAGTTGTCTTCTGAGGCTTGATCTCATCTGCACTTAACACAGAATATAGTCTCTTGGCCCCTGGAATTGGTAGTAAGATGATTCTATCACTGTCCATGCTGTTCAAAATCAAAACTTCTCCATGCATATTTGGGTATTAATTGTCACATGTTCTGTGTCAGTGTCTGAATATGAGTCAGTGTCATTATCTGAGCATACTTGACCTGGTGTTGGTGCAGATAGTTACGCTGGTGTTGGTATCAAAAGTTTTGATGTTCAAAGCCACACCCCCTGCCTCCACCATCCACACCTGCTGTCACACCTCATCCCTCAGGAATGGTGATCTGCCCAGTTTTTCTACACTGGTAGTACTGCACTTCCTTACCTGCATAGAAACTCAGCAGATACAGAAAGAGAACAAGAAAAGCCTGTTAGGGTTCTTTTTGTTATCATTTTCTTTAAATGCTATGACAATATTCAGCAGGGAATACCGCAAGCCACCCATCATGAGTATTTTCACTTAAGCAGGGTACACACAATAATGTTCTAGCAGGTCTTGTGGGTCTAATGTACACAGGCACGGGAGGGTGTGGGTTTGGAAAAGCAGGACTCGTACTGTAAATATTGAACAAGTTTAATATTTATGATTGTCAGCCCCGACCCGCTTCAGAGCCAATTATCATGACAAATTCACTCTTAACGAGGGCTGCACACGATATTGGAAAAAACTGACATGGCGATTTTTTTGTAACTCTGCGATATGAAAAAATACTCAGGAGGATATAATCGCTGTGTGGTGCCGATGTAAATGGTCAAACAAATTAGCTGTGTTTCCTTTCATTGTAGCAACAGGTGGAAGGCACTGTCGACACAGAACATGTTTGCTTCATCCTTCTTGTAGTCGAAATAACTGACATTGCTTTTCTTTTTGGCAACAAGTCTTTGTTTTCGGTGATTTTTCTCTTGTTCGTTGCTCATTTTTCAATGTTACCAGCGACTCACTCCATGTGCAGGGGCATGGTCTGCTTCGGCAAACTGATTACGAATGCTTGTGATTGGTGGATCGCTGTGTGCAGCAAGAACATGACAATGATGGTACTAATACAGTTCTGAGTGCTGTCAAAAAACCATGTACAGGTACCCGCTACTCTGAGCCACCATCCCAGTCCTCTGTCATAGTCGCCACCACCCTAGGAGCCTGAGAGAGGAGCAGTCATCACAGCCGGTACAAAGACTTATGAACATTCATGCATTGACCACTGAAAATGTAGAATTGGAATTCCTGGATGGATAAAAAAAACAAAAACAAACCCCACATCATAGGATGAGAAAACGCTATAATGGCAAATATTGTCTCATATGCAAAATACACAGAGAAAATGATAAAGAAAAAGAACCACAACAGGCCTTACTTTTTCTTTCTGTATCTGCTGAGTTTCTATGCAGGTAAAGAGGTGCAGTACTACCAGTGTAGAAAAACTGGGCAGATCACCATTCCTGAGGGTTGAGTTTGTGACAGCTGGTGTGGATGAGGAAGTGGTGGGTGCAGGGGGCGTGGCTATGAACGTCAAAACTTTGGACACAGAGAAACACCAGCGTAACTACCTGAACCAACACCAGGGCAAGCACGCTCACATAATGATGATGACATACTCCAAACAATGTCATCTGAAAATACTAAAATACAAAATAATGATTAAATCAGCAACAGGAAATACAGCTACTGAACCTGTTACAAGGTCAACAAAAATGTATGATCCAGGCTCTGGCATTACTGAAAAAGAGATATTGTGTGAAAGTCTAAAACCAGTGGGAACCTATTACAATCTAATCTACTACCACATATTACAAATACACTCCAGGACCAGATACCAAATGCTTATTCACTGAGACAGCACTGTAGTAGGACAGAATACCCAAACTCATCCTGTAACAAACTGATTTTACCGCTTAAAAAAATCACTCCCTGCAATCGTGAATAAACTGCGATTAGTGAAACTGTTATTCCAGAAGTCCCAAAAGTACCTGATCTCTACACTCTCTGGAATAATCCCAAAATAAGGGATAAATAAATCCACACATTTTTACAAATCCAATGGTTGAAAAATCATAGTTCTGGTTTGTGTTTATCCGTAAAGAAAAACAAACACATCTGTATAAGGTCAGCTCAAGACTCTCAGCATTCACACAAGAAAATAAATCAAAATGTTTGAACCAAAGAAAGCCACATTTTTTACATGCGGATGATTTGTTAATTTGTTCTCTAAATCAAAAAAAAATGTAAACCATGATATTAATTTTGCTGAAGTATTCAGCTCGAAGTAGTTGTAAGCTTTCAAAACACAATGTGAAATTTTTAGGCTACTAACAGCGAAGGACATGTATTTATGCAGATATGCACTGTCACTGACAGATTTTTTTTTTTTTTTAAAGTGGTGAAAAATTCTGAAGGCTGTCCGTCATTTTGACAAATTAAAATACTGAGGGTAATCTATCAAAGAAAGATTTCACACAATACTGAACAGAACCTGCTCACAGGATTGCTGGTCTGTCTGTCTCTTAAAATCCCTGCTGCTGCCTTCCACATCCCATAGACCAGTGGTTCTTAACCTTGTTGGAGGTACGGAACCCTACCAGTTTCATATGTGCATTCACCGAATCCCTCTTTATGGAAAAATAAAATGTGATTTTTTTTTTTTTTTTTCAAATTCAAGATGTAGGTATATGTTTTACTGGTGCACAAAATGAACTGTATATTAACATCACTGTTCAAAGAACAAAACCAGCAAAATGTGATTTTCACACAAAAACATAATGATGAAACTTGCTGCAAATCAGTGTGACTCCTGCTGTTGCCCTCAAGAGACCAGTTCAGAAATGCTTGGCTTTTTCTTAGCAAGTGCCACTCTCATGTTATTTTCACAGCAAAGTCTGTTCCTTTTCTTCATTTTTATGTCCAGCATCCTCAAAAAGGATTGCTCGCAAAGATATGTTTTAACAAATGGTATAAAAAATTTCAGGGCTTTCTTAGCAAGAGCAGAGTACGTTACCATTTGTCATCACGAAAACGTTGAGACTATTGTTCTGAAGAGTTGCTGTTTAACCCGGCTCTACTGAATTTCAATGATTTCATCGAGGTATTCATCATTGGCATCTGCTGTCTCAACACAAAACGTGAATGGCTTCTTGTAAGGAAGTATCCATCAAGTTCATCTAAGTGCCTGGCAATTGCTTCCTTGCTTCAGTTTCGCGCTTACAGAAATGTCTCCGATTCCAGACACATCTTTGATCTTACTTACCCAGTTGTCCAGCAGGGGAAAGTTTGTGAAGTTATTGTTCTGTTTGTCATTTCCATAACAGAAGCTATTTTTGAAAAGCCTTCAGGTTTTGTGCTGCTTCGATGATGTTGACTCCACCGCCCTACATTTGCTGATTGAGAGCTGCGAATATATCAGCCATGTACATTAAAAGGAGAATGAACTCAGAATTATGGAAGCGATCTGCATGATGATGTTGCTCTTGAAAAAACAGGGCTAATTCCACACGCATGGCAAAAACACAATTCAGCCCCTGTCCCTGGGATAACCACCGAACGTTAGAATGGTACAGAAGTACCTTGAATTCAGAGCCCATTTCTTTACACAGCTCACAGAAGATGCAGTGCCTCAGAGCACTATTTTGCACATAGACCACACATTTCTCTACAATTTTTAATACCTCTGCCATTTTTGGAGGGAAGGTTTTTGTTGCCAATGCATTCCTGTGCAGAGTACAATGCATAACAATGATGTGTAGTGCATCGGCTTTCATTAACGCACCAAAACCAGACTTTCTTCCCAAGATGACTGGAGTTCTCTCAGTACAAACTGCAGGAATCATATCCCACAAAATATTGTTGTCCCTTAAGAAGTCATCCATAAAGTTTCTTGACATCGGCTGCCTTGTTGTTGTTGTTGTTGTAAGAGGCTTACAAAAAAATCTTATCATGCTGTCTTTCACATAGCACATGAATACAGCAAGCTGACTTAGATTGGAAACTTCTTTGGTCTCGTCGAGTTGGAGGCTGAATTTTTCTGGGCTTGAAATCAGATCAGCAACTACTTGAGCCAAGATGTCTTTGCTCATGTCCTCTATTCTGTCGCTGATGGTGTCATTTGAAAGAGGAATTTGGGATAATTTAACTTAGGCTGCTTTTCCCAGTATGAGATTTGCCGTCTTCAATGCAGCTGGTTTTATGAATGTTTCACCAATGGTGTGTGATTTGCCCGTCTTTGTGATCAGGTAAGCGACTTCATACGATGCTGTGAGGATCAGTTTGACGGATACAAAGCAGGCAGAGTAGCCTTTTCATCGAATCTGGATCTCTTCACCTTGAATTCAGCAAGCGTTTTGTTGTTGTATTCACCATCTCCATGCAGCTTAAGGAAGGAAGTTAGTTTTGCTGGTGCTAGACTAGAATTGCTTAACTTGGCATTGCAAATCACACAGATAGGACACTGACTCCCATAACATTCCGTTATACATGTGAATCCATATTGTACATATTTTGTTGCTCGACATAGTTAGTATGAAGGGATTAAAATGTTAAGAAATCACACAATGTACCATCATGACAGTCACATGCCAACTACTGAGCGAACCAAATTCCCTGCAGCACAGATTGGCCCAGCCATGTAGTGTGATCACCTGCAGCCAGTAATGGCAAAGTGGGGCGTGTCATCACGAATCATATGACTCAGGTGTCTTGACCTTCGCTGAACCCCTGAGAGTGAGTCACCGAACCCCGAGGGTTCGATTGAACCCAGGTTAAGAACCACTGCCATAGACAAAGGCAGCAGAATGGGGTCAAATCGACCCCAAGGAATACTCAAGGGTTTTAACAAGGTATCAAACAGTCCATTACAGCGTCCTACCTGTATAGAACCTACAGCGCCACCGCTCACAATACACTGAATATAACACCGTTACTTCTTTCAAAAGACTGTTAGTTCCCCTGTAGTACACCCCCTGTCCAGTTGATGGGGAGTGTGCATATTAATCAGTCGTTGTTATGTCTTGTCTTGTTTAGCTGACTTTCACCAAAATTAGATGCTACTTTGCTTGCACAAAATGTCAAAACAGCCAACTCTTCTTAGTTTTAAAAAACCCAGTAAATGTGATGGCATTGATAACCGTGGTGAAAAAAGAGGGACTGATGTGGTGGAGAATGAAGGACAAGCAAGTAATACACCAGTTCTCATGGAATTTGGCATGCTATATGTACACATTTTCTACTTTTTGTGTGTTCTTTAACACCATTTGATGGTGTCAATTTATGCCAAGATCTCCGGTTCACATAACCCTAACTGTAATCCTGAGTGCTTGGTATTTAGCACAGCATAAATGAAGCTTATAATGCTAACAGATAACACAGCAATTACGTGACATATATATTTATGTGAGTCATTGCGTTTATTAGCCAGCAGCAAAAACATCTCAATTATGCAGCAACTGTAGTAGTTGCTGTATAATTGACATTTTTTTAAACTTTAAAAAGTACTAAATATGTCTCATTATTATTACAAAATTAAATATGTTCGTCACTGTCAGTTCATAATGGGAAACACTGCAACAGAGTCCCCGGCAACACATACCCAAAATGCCTAGACACCTCTTGACTCCTTGACAATATCTCTATTTTTTGTAAACACAATGACATTCTTTTCATACCATTTTTACTGCAAACACAGGTTAACACCCACTTAAGATTTACCAGAAGGAAGTTGAAACCTATCCAGGTAACTGTCTCCTTACTCTGAATGACACAGTGGAAAGATGGCTGATCTGATGCCTCAAAAAAGTGCCATAGTGGAAAGTTTTCAATGTTGCTAACTATAGTTATCAATGTAAGTGACGTTTACATGCACTGCCGTGATGAATATATACAATTGTTGCTTCAATACTTTAATACATGCACCCTGGAAAAAAAAGCTGTCCACGATCCAACTTGTTTTCTCTGCCAGATATCACTAATACCATTCAGACTATTACAAGCACGTATAATCTATGGGGCTGCATCAGTGCCCATATGGCATGGTGAATCCCACGACCTGGAATTGGATAAGTAGAAAAAGGGGTTGGATGGATGGATGGATGGATGGATGGATGGATGGATGGATGGATGCAAACAAAAAATGAGAACAATGATAATCAAATGTACTGGTCAATTACAGCTGAAATATAAACATACATTCAACACATACACGAAAAATTGACACTTTAATGTTTCTATTTAGTGTCATAACAATTCAAATATATTTAGGTACTGAAAGGATGAAATGGCAGAAGTTGTAATTTGGTCTCATCTTTCTTGTGAACATATCTTCAGTGCAGGTGTTGGATGTAGAGACTGAGTTTACGAAGGTGAGGAAGCAGGAATATTATAGTACGAGGTCAGTCCAGCACCCGCATCCTCCTCTTCCTCAGCCACGTCTTAGTGAAGTAGCAAGTCTGCGTAGTACGTGGTATTGCATTGTCTAGTTGAAAGCTATAGATAAATTTTAATTATTAGGGATAGCGCACATTAAAGAATATCTGTATTGAGACATCAGATGTAAATATACCAGATTATAGATACATGCTAATTTTTAAATAGTGTCAAGTTCATATACATACTGTTAATATTGTGTCTATTCATATTTAGTCTATTTTTATTTTCACTGTCCTTTTAGTTTTATTCTATTTTACATTTTGTAAAAATGCATATTCTATTTTCTTAATTTGTTTTTAGTTTTTGTAATTTTATTTTTGCACTTCTTTTTTTTCCTGAAATGTGTGTTTTGTTTTTTTTTATGTTGCGCTGACTGGAGTAGCACACTTGATTTCATTGTACACACAATGACAATACCTCACATTCATGAATAGCTATTCTTTAAGTAGTGATCAGCACAGTGTTCGATTTGATTTCTTCAACGTTTTAGTATGCTATGTACTCTGCAGAGGCGGTAATATACATTGTATGAATAAGCATTTCTTTTTTTTTTTTAACCAACATTATTTTTTAAATATTCATTTTATCTGTTGGTGATCCTGGTGACATTCAGCAGCAATTTGTGTGAATTTTCATTTCTTCTCCTTAAGTGTTGATTAATAATGAGATCTCTCGACACCCCTGCAGTCATTTTTGTACATTTATCAGGAATACAGCTTTGTAATATTTTTCTTGCATTTTTTTTCTTGTTAGTATCTTTCCTCACCTGTTTTTAATTCATATTCAATGATTATTATTGATTTGATTTATATATTGGTGCTATTCAGTATAGTTCTTTTTTTTTGCCCTTTGTAATTGTCATCTCAGTCTTATTTTGGTGTACAAACTATTTTTAAAAAAAAAGATCATGTGAGACTGCGATATCAGGATCTGATTGAAGATGAAGAAAAAAATTCTAAAACTTTCAGTTTTTAGGATTTCACTGTTACACAAGGACAAATGTAATCTCACTGTTCAACACGTATATCCTCAGTGAATATAATGTCCCCACTGGACTTGCTTTTTATGCACAAGAGATATTTTTTATGTGCGTGTTTAAAACTAGACAGGCAGAACTATCTGTCATGTCCATAACTGGATATCGAAAGTGTTCTAGTTGGTATGTATACTGGTTTACCAGGTTTTCTTTAAAAAAACAGTCTCACATAGGAATGAGAGCAGACACACCTGAGGGAATGTCGGGACTCCACAAGGAAGTGGAATCTTAACAAGTGACACATTCAGACTCATGGACTTAATTAATTAAAATCCTTCAGCCAGAGCACATAAACCACAACAAAACCCCTCAGACAGCTTTATCATGCAAACACATAATAGTTTCTTTGTTGTATGTAGTGTTACTCAATCTCGCTTATCATCAGGGTTTAATTCAGATCTTTTTCATCACAATATGGAGATGCATTTCTTAAAATGTACTTCCCACTAAACAATACAGTCATCAGTTGTTGCATTGCTGGTATTCATATCAAACTGTGTGCATTTGGGGTTGATTTAAACAACTTTTGGTACAAATGCAATGCAGTCGGATCAAGCATTTGTAGTTTTCTTTTTGTTTTGTGCCGTTTGTTTTTTTTAAGTGAAATATTTTCAGGCCACCTGAGTTCATCTGTCAGTCATTAGGTGCGTCAAGGACAGTGTCATGAGTCGGCGCACAATCTGTCCACATTCCATGACTTATCAAAACAAAAATGCTAACATGACTCGAGCAGTAATTCCATCACTTGTATATTTCATTCTATTTGTTGTGGTTCTATTTGTTTGGGATTTCTTGTCGTTTTCATGGTGAGAGAGCTTAGTTATAGTACTTTACAATCTCTAGGTCATTATTGATTTTATTTGACTTAATTATTATTTATTTATTTATCATTAGATTTTAATGATTAGTATGATTATTTTAGTTGCTTGCTGGGTTGTTAATAGCATTAAAATTCACAAATGAGTGAATGGATGAAGTAATATTGCCTTAATGTTTCGGGCTACTGTCATCTGGCTCCGAGGAAGAAGAACACGAAGGCTTACTTCTTAAATCATTAAACACACCTATCACACCATGTTAATGTTTTTTTTTTCTTCTAATCTGCTCTTTGATTTGTAATGTGATACACAGGCACACATCTACACTATTACAAATGATAACTATATGTGTCACTCAAAACCTGCAGCACATTATGACTTGACAAGTTTATACAATAAGTGTTTGTTCGTCACCTGAAGCCTAGAATTTTTGTTTCATTTGAGAGATTATGTGATTTTTCTTGGAAATTAACACAATGAAGACCTTGAACATGACGCATTGATTCAGGAAGTTTCGTTATATTTTCATTTCCACTTATTCCTTAGTTTTGAACATAGTAACTTCAGATTTGTTTTTTTGCACAGATTTGTTCAGTCCTTTTTCTTTCTTAGTCTTAAAATGGTACTTACATTTTTAACACTGAAATCCTATCCATCCTACTCCAACTAAGTAAGAAATACAATTTTAAGGGTCAAGCTCTATTAAAATGTGTTTCTATTATTGTATTTATATCATAGTGGAATTACTGTGTTGTGGATATAATGTAAGGAAACATGGGTCTGCAGCCTCTGTTACTGTTTACAAAATCAACCCATGTTTTTTTTAACAAATTGCACCTGCAAATCTGACAAATGGAGAGGCTTACTTAAAGAGGTTTCCCAGAAGGGTAATTTCTGTGAAGCCTACTTCCTCGTTCATTTAGAGATACGTGCAACAAAAGAATCCAGTATGTGTACATTTATATAGAATGATGCAAAGTACAAATATAGATTTGTATCCGTGTTCATCATGTAACTAATTCAACTAGTTCATATAAAAGTTGATCCAGTATGTGCACGTTTAATGTAAGTTAAATGCCTCTGGAACTAAACCTAGTCCTGCTTCCTTATTTTTGGAAGATCAGTAATAAAGTAAAAATAGTTTTGTGCTCATTTAATTGATTTTCAGAGGCATTAATAATGCTATCATGCAAGAAAAACTCCTCTCTTTTCTGTGATCAGGTAGAGTCAGAAATGTCAGAGATGTTTATCACGGTCACTGTGAATTAAAACCAAAACTAACTTCTGTATACCTACGTAAGTGCAAATACACATAAGGAGGAAGGAATGTCTTGTCATTTTCTCCATCCCAGCCCTTTTTGGTTTTAGCAATTTCCTTATTGAATAAAATAAAGAGCATATAAATGATTTTCTTTGTGTGGATTTAAGATTTCTGGAACATTAGCTGTAACAAAGTAACATGTTAAAGCAAGTAACATGAGTCTTGAACACCTTTTTCTAAATTGGTCCTGAAGTCTTTATGTGTAATGTGTGATTTCATTATAGTTGTGGTTAACGGAGTCTCATTGCGTGCATGTAACGCAAAGCACTTGATACTGCTGTTCGTCATATTTATTATGAATGACTTATTATACAAAAACTCTGGAAAAAAAGTGGTCCAGTGTGTTGCAAATGGACCCAAACATATTATTGCAAAAAATGTGCAGCCTGGTCTCAAAAGCTGTGCCATTACTCAGATTGCCATTCCAATACACAGATTTTGTTAAAGTTGGAAACAAAATGGCAGAATTTGTCCATTCAAAATGAATTGGGCCATTTTCAAACGGCTACCATTCCCACACGACTGATCCTAAAATTACTCTATCAATACGTCAAATGTACGGCCAGCCACAAAGATTATATATGTGACACATGGTGCCCTTTATTGGTTTGACCTAGTTTCATGGTTTTTATGCAGTTTGATTGGTTACTTTACTAATGTGCAACCTCCGTCTGTGTGTTGAGTGCACACGCTCATACGTGCATGTTTGTGTTTGGGAGAAATGTAACACATTACATTAGCCTTTTCAGTTTTGTTAATTAAAATTTGCTGTTAATCTTATTTGATTTGTAAATTTAGGTTTTGAAAAACAGTGTCAATAATTCAGCTGATCCTTATTCTTTCTTTTTCTTGTTGTGTTAAAGCAAACTTTTTTGTAATAAATAACTTGTACATACAAATGCAACGTAGAAGAACATAATTTTCATCCAAATACACTATCAGTCAAGTTTGAACACACCTGTTTTTTAACCCTTAGATGCACATGTGAGGTCAACAATGACCCCACAGGTTGTTATTCTTCAAAATCTTTAAAATGGAAAGTTGTAATATATTCAAAGTCCAGGTATTCCTCATAAAATATGTCTGTGACACGTGGCCATTAGCATTTTTATTTATTTTTTCATTAATTTTAAGAAACTGCAGTTTTTGGATCACTACCCCACTCTTCCACAAGTGGTGTCAAAAATGACCCCAATTGAAGTCAGTATGTTTTTGCAATAAACTAAAGACATTTATCTCATTTTGGTTAAAGATATATTTTGTTCAAACAAAAGAGTAATTTCATTTTTGACATGTGATTTTTTTTTTCTTTTCATTCACATTTTAGCACTCAATCAATCAGGTGTAAAAACATGTTTGTGTGTCCCTATGTCTGGAGGACAAACAGAACATTCAACAGGTCCAGAAACCATAACACTGTTCACACATATGTACACATACAAACATCTTATCTCATCTCAGCTGTCACAAATGACTTGTAAAGATGGTGTTGTAAAGAGTTTGAACATTAAATACCCTGTTTATTGCAAAAATGCATTAATTGGGGTCATTTTTGACCCCAATTATGTTTGTATATGTTATATATGTATGTCCTCTCCGTCTCTCCCTCTCTCTCGACACTGATAAATTAGCTCTACTGAAGTAAAATTACATGTTAAATTGCTGTAGCCTTCTGTCTTACAGTGTTAACATACTTAACGCTCTGAAACCTCAGACTTGCATGTTCAACTACTGTCACACAAAGCAAACAGACGCTTAAGAACAGGTTTTGGCATTTTCAATTTATTACCTCTGCCAAGGAGGTTATGTTTTTGACTGGGTTTGTCTCTGTCTGTTTGTCCGTTCGTTAGTTAGCAACATAACTCAAAAAGTTATGGACGGATTTTGGTGAAATTTTCAGGATTTGTTGGAAATGGCACAAGGAAGAAATGATTAACTT
>JAPTYQ010002448.1:0-13707 GCA_029814465.1 Ostorhinchus cyanosoma | reverse complement strand
GAAGTATGGCGTGAGAGCGTGTGAAAAGCCCTATACGCGTGTGTCTCACTCTCAATGCGTGAGACTTGGCAGCTTTGTATGACGACGTGTTGTTTAAGCTAACCTGCTAATATTAGCGGTTGGGGATAAAGAAAATGCAGCGGGAGTGAAGTTTGCCCAGATGTTAGGAACCAATTGATTATTTCATGTAAAGACGTTTATGAAATAATGTTCATACAGTATATTTCCTGTTTTTATGTCACCAAATGTGAACATTTTGAGTTTTTCACCAAGTACCGGAAATAATATTGTGGAAGCTGTATTGAATACGGGGGTGGTCATGTTCATGTGTTTGTGAGAACAGTGCTACCTACTGGACATTTGAAAGACTACCTAAAATAATTAATTTGGATGTTCATTCATGGTTTTTGGTTTAAAATGATATTTGAACGGGTTAAAACCTATATACCTTTAAAAGATGTGTTAAAAGGGACAATAATTCATTAGATGATGATTGTATTTTGTTTGACTTGTTTTTGGAAAATGAGAGAACCTATGGACCTTGAGAGTAGAGTGAATCAGTCAATGTTGATCATTTTAATGGGTTTGAGAACAATAAAATGTCCTCCATGTGAACTGACAGTACGCAACGTGTTCTCTGTCTGCTATTTTATCACAGGTTGGTGGGTTAAATTGTCAATTATACGTTGCCTCCTCCTGGACCACCACCCAGGGGAGCAACACAGACCCAAATGTTGCTTGAATAGACAATTGTCTCTTTATGATTAGATTTTAGTCTAGATTAGATTAACTCCATTTACCATACAGACTGTCATCATAAATGGCTCCTCCAATACAAGAGATAGGAAAGCCTCGGGGTGCAAAAATGTGCAATTTGGATGGATATCTCAGGCAGTAACACTATGGCATATAATGTAGGAGACCAGAGCCTGAGCCTGAGGGAAGGGGTGGAAGTATGCAGGCCTGAGGGGTCAAATACTGTTACTTGGTAATTGGTAACAAAGCCTTTTTATGGCCTTGTTAGTGGAACCTGTTAGTACAATTACAGTGGAGCTGTCTGTCAGGGGAAAATGCATTTTATTAAATAATGTGCTTTACTGCAACTCAATAAAATCTAACTCTTGGGGCAAGTAAGCTGTGATACAGACCTGAATGAGTCCTGGAAAAATATACTGACCTTGTAGATTTAGAGAAAGGTTTAGTGTAATTCTATGGGAGCCACGCCTTTTTGGAGCATCACTTAGTGGCCATCAATGGTACTAGAACTTTAAGATTCCTCTGTACTGGTTTCATTTTGGAGTTGCATAAAAAACATACTCGCATACTCACTCACTCTATATCACATACTCACTCTTTATTATCACATACTCACTCTTTAATCACAGTTTGTGTCTCATGTGTTTTGCAATTAAAACAAACTAATATATTTAGATCTCATGGACAGCACAGTGGTGCAGTTGTTTGTATGTTCTCCTCGTGTCTGTGTGGGTTTATTCTGGCTCCCTCCCACCATCCAAAGACATGCGCTACATGAGTGAATTGGTCAATCTAAATGACCTGTAGTTGTGAATGTGAGAGTGAATGCTAGTTCATTTGAATATGTCAACCCTGTGTTGAAGTAGCGACATGCCCACAGTGAACCCTGCCTTCACCCAAGTGGTTGCTGGGATAGGCTCCAGCACTGTCGTGACCCTCTTGAGGATTAAGCAGTTTGAAAAATGAATGGATAAAGGAATGAATTTATAACCCTTCATCCCTTCAGGTTGGTTGTCTTTTTCCTCATAACTAACTTAATTCTTACTTGGGGTCTTTCAAGTTACTGCAGGTTGTCAAACAGACAAGTTACCACTGCAACATCTTTTTTTCTTCAGGATCAAATGCCAACAGGGTTACTTCCTGTTAATGGTATAAAGAGACTGAACCAAATAAAAGAGTTGGAAAAGAGAGTAAAAAAGAATTATAATCTCATACAGTAATATGAATGAACCAAGCCATGGTTCAGTTTGTCTTGTATTGAGACCAAGAACTTAGGTTCAGCTGTTTGTTGACACCTGCTGTTTTGATTCAGATCAAACTGAAAACAACTCAGGCCTTAAATAACTCATATTTTGGTTTTACTAGTTGACTGAAATGCAGGTGCAACTGTGTGTCACAGGTTGACAATAAATACAATAAATAAAAACATTCTTATTCCCAACAGAAAGTATAATTCCTTTATTTCCATGGATATAGCACAATGTTTCCTCCAAAGTTAATGTTGAGGCAGGAAATACTAAGGACATACAACATTCATTGTTCAATTTTATTGGGAGCTGAAACTCTCAGGTTGTCTTTCACTGTAGCCTGTAGAGGTAAACCCTTTTTCATTCCCTTCTAGGGATGTAAACAATTAATCGACTATCGATTAACTGTCGATCAGAATTTGCTCGATTAAATTACATTAATTGTTGGTTAATTGCCCTTTTCCGCAGCAGTGTTTGTGTCACAGTACGGGGCGCTTGTGTCTAAACTCAGCCTCGTCACTGTCGTTGAATATTGGGGGCAGTTGTCCACCTGTCCGAAGGCTGCAGACTTGTCCGTAACCGGGATAGTCATGGGCCGGATCCTAGCTTTGATAAATGGCTTTAGGGCCATGGTGGAGTGCAGCGTTTCCGCTGGTACAGGTTTGCATCCTTTCCACCACAACAAACATTCTATTAAAAAAAAAATAAAAATCATCACCGTCACATTAGACTTATCATAAATATGTATAATATATAATAGACCAGGACATACATCCTGCCCCCCCTCAAATGAACGTTTGTGAAGCTTTAGAAGGAAAAAGATAAATGAGTATAAAGTTTCGCTTTCACTTCTGCGGGGGCACGGACAGCACCACCCCGTGCATGCGCGCAGTTACTGACCGTGCGTGCAACACCCCCCACACTGGCCCAACTGCGTGCATGCAGCCAAGTCCCCCCCACACAGACAAATACACACGCACACACACACACACACACACTGACCGAAACACAGGCGTGTGCACCTTACCGATTGAAAGGCATACGTGTGCACCTGCCGGCCGAACGTGTGCACTTGGCGGGGGGGTCCTGAAATCTCCTTCCATCATGTCAGAAAAAAAGTCAGAAATGTCCATTTCTTCTAAACTGCCCCTCTTCAGATCCATTGATTTTACTTTTTTTCCCTGCAGAATTTATTTTGTTCAACTCCATAAATGTCGTTGCCTGAACTGTATCCAATGGTTCAATTAATCCAACATTAAGGAATATGACATGCTTTTATTCATGGAGTACATAAACAATATTTAGCTTTTATTCTTATAGACACTATTGAACGAGGAATTGGGGTTCTCAGGAAAATCGCCGCTTATCAAATGTTAATCGATCGATAAGGTCAACCAACTAATGATTAATGAATTAATCAATAATTTACATCCCTATTCCCTTCTCATCCATTTTCTCATTGTCTGTCACATAGACCTTTTTCAATACTTCTGTGTTTTTGACTTGAAATATGCAATCGTTGCGAAATTCTACTTCCTCGCCTATTTGGGCAACTACATCGCAAACGAATAACAAGAGTTTTTGTAGCGTTCGAGGTTGCCCTTGTTATCCCTCAAAGCAGTCTTGTCTTTTCATCCTTTTCTTGTGGACAGTGAGGTTAGGCAGAGATGGATTCAGGCAATTTGACAAGGTTGAGGGACCAAAGTTTGTGATTAAATAGGGTAGTACGTATGTCTGCAGCAGACATTTCACGTCTGAAGATTAACTATTAACTAACCCTAACCTTCACAAAAACCTGCCCGTCTAAGACATTTGATACTAAGATGACAGACACACACGTACATAAACACAAACGTTACCTGAAGAAAAGGTTAACTGACAATAGCATTGGGCTAACATTACTGTCACTACATAGAAGACGTCCACTTGGACAACCCTAAACAGACCAAACTGATGTCATAATGCTTCATTCAAAGCAGACTATGATGCTTCAGTAAGGTGGACTGTACATTAGACATAAATATCTACGTAAACATGCTAATAACTTGTCATTCTATCCAGCAGTTTAGTAACAGCCTTATCGCTCTCTACTTACCTTGATATTTATGGACAAATTCCTCGTGGAAAAATGTGTACCCTTTATTTATTTTGTTCTTTTTGGTTTGGGTTTTTCTCAATGAACCTTGCAACATCGGCAAATGTAATATTTGGCAAATCGTTCAAGTGTGTTGTGTACACTCTTATCCATTTTGTCTCATTATGTTGTGTGTCATATGTTATTATGTTTCTATGATTCTCTGCTGGCTGTACAACAAATTGCCCCTTACAGGGTTAATAAAGTTTCTGAATCTGAAATAAGAGTCTTCACTGTGTTGACACTTGACAGGAAGTCCTTTTCCATGACGACTACATATTTCTGGCAGGCGTGAAAAACATCTATTGGGTATGTGCAATAAGGTAGATACACATAAACTTTAACAATTTCCAAAAGGGAAAACTGTGCAGAAGAAATTATAGTTCAGGCTGACAATAAACAGCAACTATGCCTACTTCCACATTTTTGAGGAAGTCTATTATCTAGATGTCTCTCACATTTCCTGCCTCGTCCTGTCAGCTAGTCATACTTTTGACACTGCCACGGTGTTTAATCCTGCATTTGTATTTCATGAATATCAATGCAGAATTTAGGCTTTAAGAAAATGGCAACAATAAATGAAATACATTTGCTACCTTTATTATCCTCATTTCCTTTTGCTGTTTGCTGTGAGCTTGTCCTCACTCCTGTGATATCAATTTCCAATGTACAGGTTACCAGAAAGAAGCTGGTGTAACCCTTAGATGGAAATGGACAGCATGGGTTATTGACATTATGTTGCAAAAACTTTAATAGCTGAGGTTGTTCTGATGGATTGCTGACATTTGTGAACTACACAGACGTATTCCACAAACTACATGTGAGGGTGGAGCCCAAAAGAAGCATTTTACAAATAGTAAAGCACTCATTCATCACTCTATGCATCTGTCTTCTCTGACAAGGCCTTCAGTAACTCACATGATAGCTATCATGTAGTTGTTTTTGTTCCAGTTTGTTCAGCAACTTTTTCCTCAATAGAGACGCCAAAGAAGAGTGTTCAGTTTTGTTCCATCCATCTGAGGGGTGTAAATGAGCGCCCCACAGAGGCTGTAGACACAGGGATTGGCAGGATCAGCATGTGAGTGTTGTCATACAGTCTGAAAGGCCTGTCCTCCTCAGCTTTGAGTCTGTCCATTAGACTCTAGGACTCTACCTCTGGAAAAGCCTACTTCAATTGATCAAACTCCAATTTAGCAGTCCAACAAACATCAGCTTTGGAAAAACCTACTTCAATTTCTCAAACTCCAATTTAGCAGTCCAACAAACATCAGCCTTTTGTGATCAGAAAATCTGTTCCTGACTTATGTTAGTATATTGTTGGTCACAGCCATGTGAAGCTCTTTGTCGTCGGTATATACATTGGGATTTTCATGTGGTGTACTCCAGTCTTGTGAAAGATATCACTGGGTCACATCTGGGGTCTAACATTGTCGAACCCCAAAGTTTACATCAGCACATTCTCACAACAACAAAACATTAGTTGAAAGTTTTAAACTGCCCAGATGCACTGCTTCCCTGTCAAAATCTTCAAGGTGGTCAAGTACGTACTGGAAAAACTCAACCCGCTCAACCCTGTTGTCATGGACAGTCCAGACTAGCCTGGTATTAGACGTCCACCTCGCCTGGATGATGTGCTGCACCTGTGTTTGGTGGATTTGGGAGAATGAGTTAAAAATACAGGTAATCCACTGAGATTTGAGGGGGATAAAAAACCTTGAATTCTTTCAATTTTGATTCTTGCTGGGATATCACTCGGTTCAAAGTCCTTACAAAACAATGCATGAAGATGGTCTTGGCAACTTTACCTTTTATGCAGACTTGTATTGTATTCAACATTACAGCTATTCCATTGTAGCACTGGTCCTATAATTCACAGTTATAGCTCTCCAGTAGAACTAGAACTTTTTTTATTTTTTTAATTTTTTTTTAACCTGTAACAAGTCTTGGGTCGAACATCTGGTACCTGAGCCTTCAGTAGGGACTTACTGGATTTCCAGCTTTTCTGGAAAAGTCCACCTTTAAAATGGATTTTTAAATTTGTCCCAGACCAAATCATTTTCCTCTCCTCTGTCAGCCATTGTGGGTGGAAAAACATTCTACCTAAAATGTATTAATAGTTCAATTCAATACAATTCAATTCAATTCAATTCAATTCAAATGAGCTTTACTGACATGAATCCAAAAGAATATTATCAAAGTTATATCCAATAATAGTTTAGCTCTTACCATCCAATCAGACTAAGGATAAATGCTGATGACATTGGAGACCAGCTAGCTGGAATCTGATTGGTTAAAGAAACAGTCCTCACGCTATACAGTTAAACTTACATGAGCCTTCACTACTGATTCTGAAAGACCAGGACAGATTAGATGAACCCTGGCAACACACAGAAATCTGATTGGACCAAACATCTTCTAACCACATACATCTACTGGAAGCAGTGTAGCCAAGAGAAACGCTAAGAAATAAAGATAATAGTCTATTGGGAATAAATTAATACAACTTCAAGGAGCAACTATTGGAATTTCAGTTGTAAATATAGGTCAGTGTTTGTGATGATGGTTATGCCAGGAGAGAAAGACTTAGCCCTAGCGGTACACCACGGCCTGTAACAAATACTCTAATATCTAATATTCACATTTTTAAAATCTCTCCTTGGCGTTAGCTGTTAGCCACTTATAGCACTCATAGCTACAGTCTTTGAGGTGGTGCAAAAATCTTTGCCAGCTTTTGTTTATTAATTTAAGTGTCTTTTTTCCTCAGTTATTTCTTTTATATCCAAAAGGGAACCTTGAAAAAAGTGTTTTTAATGATCTACAACAAGCTCTGGAGTTAACAGTAAACGCTGATGCCATGCTCTTTTCACTTATGTTCACCCTTCATACATGGGAATTCCATGATTATAAGTGGAGGTACCACAGGGTGTGTTGCTGGGCCCAGATGGTGTGCCGTCAATTAACATCAAAATTTGATTGGCAGATGATTCTGTCACAAAATGTCTAACAGTATCCGCTGGCCAAAGTGAACTGAAATTACTGTAAATTGTTAGTGATTTTCTGGATGCAGGATGTTTCAGTTCAACCCTAATAAAACTAACTATAAGCAGTTTTGTGGACATTGCATGAATGAAACTGAAAAAATACTTATGAGAGATACTTTACACATACAACTGTAAAAAAGACAATGTTGAGATTATTTAAAATTTTACAGCAATCTTCTGCAGTAAAGATTTAAGTTTTCTCAACGAGGTTGCAGTTCATTGTACTGAGTTAAATTATTCTGCTGTCCCAATGACACATAGTATGTTCTACTAAAACTTTGATTAGGACAGAGTTGGACTCAAACCACCAACCTTTCAATTATGGGATTACCTGCTCCACCTCCTGAGCCACTGCCATGTGTATGGAACTATCAAGAGAACTCCTTGGCTGTAGTGCACACGTGCAGTGGCTGTCCACTTCCATTGTCCTCTGCCAATGACCAATCACAAATTCAGTCTATTAATAAATCTATGTTGAGGCCTCAAATGTTGAGGCCTCAAATATTTTGTTGGTCTGATGTAAAAAAAAATTGTTTTTCATGGCGGTAACCTTTATTTCAGTTATAACTATAAAGATCTCTCTCTCAACCTAACAAATACCAATTTTCTTTTTTACAGTGTACGTTCATTTGGCCAACCACTGCTTACAATTTCATTTCCCATTATTGTCCCATGCTCCTAATCATTCACAGTTACATTCCTGATTGTTGTCTTAACCAGCCCAACCTATGATCAACTTTCATTATCATTAATTTAATATTATTTTATCATTTTGTTTTTTAACCTTTATTTTACCAGATAGAGTACCATTTAGACTGCGATCTCCTTTAAAAGAGCAACATAGCATTTCCCATCTCAGTTTTGCTCAGCAGACAAAATGGTGTTGCTTTGTTGGTGTTACACTCAGTCTCTGCATTATGAATAAAGCTTACCTGAACCAGCCACAAATATGGACTTTGGAAATATTTCTTCAACTCCTTCCTCCAACCATTTCTAACCCCAACAAAGTTGATCTCATGCCTAAAAGAACAGGTCAAGTATGACATTAGAATTAGATTCATATTGCTTTTGAAGTTATGCAAATATTCTCTAAGTGGCGTACCAGAACACCACAATGATCTGTACATTCTGTCAAGTAAATATCTTCACTGTATTTATTCAAAGTACAACCTGTCAGACCTGCACAGCAGAACTCGATCCATCGTGTACTTCAGAGATAACAAATGAAGATGTTAAGCTGTCAACTGAAAATGAATGTTAGCAAACATGCCTTAACCTTCACCTATACTCTGAACTACAAAATGTATTCGAAAGCAGCAAATCATTAGTAAATAAAGGGTCAGGTCCAATTTTTTTGAAGTTGTGCTGTACGATGGCTTCATCCATAGTCAGTGTATGACTTTGGCTGGAGGAGTACACATTCTGTACTGGTTTGGAAAGCTTGACATGAATTACATATAAACACTTAAACAGATGTAACTTGTTACTGTGCAACTTTGGCAGAGGAATTCATTAACTGAGGTTAACTTTACACAAAATGTGTGTTTTAAGGACAGTACTGCAGAGCCTTAAGCTTCAATGATGAAGCATCTCAGAACTTGTTTATAACCTGATTTGCATAAAGGCATTTGATTAAACAAAGTGAAACTTGCACAGTTCCAGAAAGAATTTGCATCAAAGCACATGACTCTATGGCTCGGGCTTATTCACAAATCTTTGTTAGGCAAATAATTCCTCCTCATGAGGAAATTTGAACTGTTTAAAATTATGAACTCAATCCAAGAAATTGCCTACAAAGTTCAGTACAGCGTAGGGCCTCTGCTGTTTAGGTGCATGTTGGGGTTGTTTGAGGAGTTTTATGACAAATTGTTGATATTGGGCATTCTGCTGCCTCTGTTTTCAGCTTTTGATGCACTTGGGATTGTTCCTATTAATTAACTGGCTGCTTTTTAAGTTAATTTGAATGAAAGAACATGCTATTATTAATGCCTCATTTGGACGAAATTACAGCAAATCCTTTCATAATTACACACAACTATATTGTGGCACACTTATGTATATTTGTTTAATTATATTGATAATATATGTCTAGTACATATTGTACAAATTGTTGTTCTAATATTGTGTGTAAAGAGTGTTATAATGTGTGTGTGTCTGTATGCAATATTTGACTGAACCACCTTAAGTTTTTATTCCAGGAATCATTCACTGTCACATCTTGTTTGCCACATAATGCTTCTGTAGTGTCACAAAAAGGTTCATGATCCTTTTTTCATCCATAGTTGCATCCATTTTTTGTTTTCAGCTGATGGAGAATTGGATGGCGACATCAAGTCCTCATCACATCCCAAACAACTAGTGCCAGGAACAACAAACCCCATCCCTCACATGTATTTTGCCCATCATAAATAAATGGGAAGATTTTTTTTTGTAAGTCGTAAAAAAAATTTGAACATTAACCTACTTTTCCCAAATTGTAATGACATCTGTTCTGGGTCAATGGCAATCTATGAACCCAGTTTGGTATGAATTTAACCAATAGTTTTACTGCTAAGGTGTTAACAAGCAAACAAATCGAACCAAAAACCATACCTGTTGCCTCTCCTTTGGGGATGGGGTAATTAGAGTCTGGACTTTATGGAGGCTAATCCATGTATGAAAATGATGTCTCATTCTCCCTGAACCATTCTGTCCCAAGCCTAAAAATCCTGATCAATCCTGGCATTGTCCAATCTTTTAGACATTAGAGACATGAGAGGACACTGCTGCATCAGTTAAAGTTCAATAACCTGTTCCAGCTGAAACTATTTGCTTAGTTAAATCCAGCCTGCTCCTTTTTTTTTTTTTTTTTGTCCAGGCTTTTTCTTTAACTCTAAGTGCAATAAGGAGCCTCTCATGTCAAAAAGATTAGGTAATACCAGGATTGATTATAGAATTTCTTTCCTGCTATGTTTTTTTCAACATGGTGTGTCTGTAACACCCAATAATTTTCCCCTCTGATAAATAAAACATTCCCCATAAACAGCATAAGCCACTGGTTAGGACTCTAAACTCTTCCTCAGGGACTGGACTCCAGATCAGAGCCAAAGCTTCCTTTACAATCATGGAACAATTTAACAGATGAACATTGAATTTTTTGGAGAATTAAGCAACAGTATGGTCCCTCCCATCCATAATGCATTATGGGATGCAGTGTATTACACAGGTACAACATACTGATAAATTCAATTGTAGCTGTAGACATCCAGGTATCATTAGGAGAATTTCAGGCACAGACTCCTTCCTAGTTTTAGACAGAGTTAATCTGGCAGCAGTGTGTAGTAGGATATTCAAACACAGAAATGGTTTTATGAGTAGTGGCCTTTATTGAAGTGATGGGGAAGTGGAATTCCCTTCGTGCCAATATCAGAGGGTCTGGAAGCTTTGCACTGTTTAAAAAGGACTTAAACTTTGGCTAAAATCCACTCAAAACTGTAACCATAATTAAGTGCCTCAGCACACTTACTGTTTTGGCACTACTGAATCTCACTCAAGGCTTGATCTCTAAAGATGCTGCTATAACTAAAGTAGGGCTTTTAATGGTACTTGGCCTGAACACTATTTATATTCACTATGTTTTGTACAGATTATGTTTTTTTTTTTATCCTGTGTTATTTATACTATATTAATATTGCATTTTTAGCTGTATATTATATTGTTGTATTTGGATTTTTTTTTTTTAATTGTCAACTGCTTTAAACCATGTCCTGTTTTCTAGTCTTCATTAACTGTCATCACTTTACCTGCCCAGGGACCGCAGATGCAAATTATCTGTTAGCTAACTCTGGTGCAATTGTGGGACTGCACAATATCCCTGTCAAATAAACAATAAAGTGTTATGACCCCATGTCATTTATGTTTTTCATGTAGTGTGTCCTCCTGGACACAGGGTGGAGTTTTTTTGTGTGTATCCAATTTCCTGTGTTCGAGGTGGAAGACCCTGATTGGCTGCAGTCATCTTCATAAGGAAGAAGCTGAAGAAGCTCACTCTCTCACTCCTTCTCCATGCAGTGTTGTGTGTGCGCAGACCAAGTATCTTCAAAATGTTTAACTTTGTAAATTGTAAATAGATTTAGAATATTGATAATTTGTGCAGAGACTTTTTTTTGTAGGGGAGGGAAGCCATTTTTGTTTTCACAGTTTTCTCAGGTTTTATGTTAAGATAAGAGTCTTTTTGTTCAAGAGACATTTTTGTTTGTTGTTTTTGGCTACACCTTCCCTGACACCTTTTGTTGATAAAATGAATAGTTGAATTGGACTTTACTTGCTTTGTTATTTGGACGCTAGGAGAAGGAGGGGAGCCTTTTATGCTACACCCTAGTTCCCCTAGTCCGGTGTGTAACAAAAGTAAAAGTATCTGTTAGTATTCATAAATGTATACATTTCAATATATAGAGTCTGACAGAGGGCTCCACCATAAACACATGAACACTTTCAAAATTAGCAAGGCAGTCATCAGGAAGCAATAAAGACTTTTCAGCTTATTTAATGAGCCATCATTTAATGTGAGTCAAAGGGCACCAGATTTCGCTACCGTTGTTGACGGCTCACTGTCCTAAAACATCAGACTCTGGCCAGGTCTATTTTGTTGCCTCACTGCACTTTGACATTTACACACTCTTACAAACATTAACTTTTTTTTTTACATTTTAAACAGTTTTAAATACAATTTTCTCATAATCATTTGTGAATGTGATACACTTGATGACTGTTCTTGGTAAAACAGTAATGGAATTTGCCAACTTTTCTGTGCCAACACGATCTGATAACACTCAAATGTTTAACCTTATGTAACAGAAGTTGGCATAAAGGGCAAGTTTCACCAAAGTAGATCAGAGAAAAATCTGAGATGGACTTACAGTGGAAATTTCCATGTACCAAACACGAAATCTGTAGAGAGACCAGTTCAAGTTACTAACAAGGCTTACGCTGTCAGAAGTCGACTGCAAGTGTATATCCCCCAAATCTGCCCAATCCTCTGCCATATATAAATCTATCCATGATAGTTATCAGACAATTGATATGAACTCAATTTGAACTACATGGACCTGATAGTGGCAGAATAATGGTTAGAGAACCAATTTTTCTCAACAAAACTCCACCTAGTGAATGAAAATGACACCATATGAAGTTATTGCCTTCACACCAAGGAGATCAGGCAGCAGCAGCATTCAGGATAAAACTATTATATCCCAAAACTTGATTTCAGGGATATAATTAAAGCAAAAACATCACCCAAGTCAATTAACCCCCCCCCCCTACACATTCTAAGGAGACCAAAGACAGCACAGGGAGCATATGAACTTACATGAAAGTTTAGTTGATTTTTTTTTTTTTTTTGGGGGGGGGGGGGTTGGTTTTTTAATTAATTTTTTTCCCATAAACAAAGCACATCAATCATCATAATGGGCACAAAATATATTTATGGACACATACCTATGTCACCTGGTCATCTTTGTACTTTTGCCATGAAGGCCGCCCAGGTAATCCCCTTAAGGTCATCCAGTTTTGTGGTTTATTTATGTGGGGTGGGACTGCTAATTTTAGTACATTTTTCTTGGACTTCCACTTAAAAACAAACCTTGTCTGTTTGTTTGGCTTCTTAGGTGCGATTAGTGATTGGCACAGTGAACTTCAAGGCTGTGCAGTGCGACAACTTCCATCACATTTTCTACTAAAAATCATACTGTGCGAAGAGAAATATGCATCCACTAGCACAAGTGCAAAGGACTTGTAGTGGTATCATGTCTTTGTCTCAAGTCCTTTTCATCAATTGTTGGAACAATGCTTCATCTGAGTTGTAATTGTAAGTGTATACAATCCTTCTCAATCTGAATATAGAACTACACTTCTGGGTAAACGTTCCCACCCTCATGACATTTGTATCATTTTTACTCTCTAACACACTGGCTGCAGGGTATTGGCACCAGTTGGTTGTCCATCTGTCCATCTGTCCCTCTGTTCCAAAAACTTTGCCATGCACTGATAAGTCAGGCCACTAGGTGCAGGCCCACAAAGAGTTGGCCGGAGTCGGCCGTATACATGCTGTGGATATCTGTGTGTACTCTGACCAGACTCAATTTGGATGTGACAGTGCACAGCAGGGTTAAGAAAAAGAGTGGGATGAATGAAAATGCCTGTAAACCATCATTTGAAAAAAACGCAAACTGGAGTTCATCACTATTCACCCAGTGTACCCTTTCTGCCACTCCCCTTCGGGGAAGCGGCACCTGGGACCCAATGACAACAGGATTTGTGGTGACCCATCTGTGCCCTGATCTGTGAACCCAGATCTCTTCTCCCACCCTCACCTGCCTGGATGGACCTCCTCACCTGTCCCATCTGACTAGATGACCCCCCCATATGCCCCGCCCTACTGCATCCTTACAGACTGGAACTCTATCTGTAAATGCACGTCCATCAGTCCTGGTGCATCTATAGCCTGTCCGTCCATGGGAGTGGATCTCTCCTTCACTGTGGTTCTCCCCGA
>JAPTYQ010002402.1:0-13714 GCA_029814465.1 Ostorhinchus cyanosoma | reverse complement strand
TGTTTACATCCTGTAAAGCCCTGTGAGATAACCTTGTTGTGATATAGGGCTCTACAAATAAAACTGAATTGAATTAACCTGGAAAGTGTTTCTATACAATTTATTACAGAATTATACAAAATAAGTACGGGAGCTCTTTCGAAAATTTTTGACAACCAAACTAAAGTCTAAAAAAACATCTACATGTACGCTAATTCCAGATAACTGTCATTTACTGGGTGTTTCTCAAGAGTCAAGGAAGGTCTTTTTTCCCCACAAAGAATCTATTTATTATTCAATAATAGAACATGCAAAGAATATGAATATAACAAGAATATAAAGAATTTCATGACATTCCACACAATAAGATATGAACTGATAATAGAGAAGGCATATAGATGAGAATAAATAAAATAAAATAAAACAGAAGATGGGTCTGACCCGCCAGTTCTTGTGTGGATTATCAAGAGAGAGGAATGGAGAGGAGAGGAGAAGAAATGGTGGGAAATATGTGGTTTTAGCTTAAAAGCAGGCTTGATTGTAGCACATTTTGGCCCTTGACCCAGGCCCTTTAAATTCATCACACATATCAGACTAAATGGTTGGGACAGAGTGGCCATAGGTGCCACGTAACTACCGCGCAGTGCATTTCCCCGTGTCGCTGTGTGAGGAGGCAGTGTGTGCATGGAGCCGCGCTGCATAGTTTGTTTGTTTTTCTCTCCCTTTCCCCACATCTCACCTATCTGAACACTTCATTTTTCTCCAGTTTTGTAGTGTGTTTGAGGGTGCTAACTCGACGCCTACAGTGACACTCACCTGCACGCTGTTTTTGCTGTGTCCTCCGCCTGTGCACTGGCTTGGGTGGCGAACCGGATAACGTCCAGGTAAGGCTTTATATGGTGCACCGATAAAGGTCACATGACCCGGACTGTTTTTTTTTTTTTCATGGTTTAATCAACTATGTTGTTTTCCATATTATTTACAAGGTAAAAGCCATAAGGAGGGCATTTTGTTAATATAATATTCATTTTACTGTATGTTAATATTTGTTCTTTTTTTTTTCTTTGAAGTTTTTGTAGCAACCCTCAGTTTTGTTAAGTTGGTATACCCAGGGGAGGGGCTAGGGGTATATAAGGAGGGTTTTTCTTCTATGGGGACAGATAGGGTTTGGGAGCTTGCTGTGAGTGCTGACTGGGTTTGTCTTCTAAATATTTTGGTTTTGACACTGTAAAGGATTTCAAATGTTCATTTTGTCTGGAGCGGTAACTAAGAAAATCCTGAAAAATAGGTTGGAGATTGACCCATCATTTTTAAGCTTTTTGAAAACAGAATCTGTGACAATGGTATCATCACACAGTGTGAATTTGGTGAAGCCGAGTCAAACTATGACAGATATGTGAGTTCTTATTGTGCTTCAGCCTGTGGCAGCACCTCAGATCTGGACCCATTTTCAGGTGGGTTCCCCACTATTAATTTCATCGATGATAAAGATGATGAAATATTTTTTAAAGCTAAAACCACATATTTCCCACTATTTCTCAGGGGTATTTTTAGTTAAAAACCACCATTTTCACAGGGCTTCATTGTCATGTCCTTATGTCAGTGTGTGCTGAGTTTGAAGGTTATGGGTCCAAAGGGGGCTTCACCAGAACCAAAAACACCTGAATTTTTCCTGAATCCTCTTGTTGCACCTTTTTTTTTCTCCCCATAGGTGTACCCTGTTTTGTGCTGTATCTCCTCAGTTCTTTAACCAAACGACTAAAAACTTACAGTACTTTACCAGAATGTGATTCTGCACATGTGTGGTGAATTTAAAGGGTCTGTGTTTAAGTATGGCTGCACAAGAGCAGAAAATGTGCTAAAATCAGACCTTTTTTTTAAGCAAAAAGCACACATTTCCCACCATTTCTCAGAGGTGCTTTAAGTTAGGGGGCTTCACCAGAACCAAAAACAAATGGATTCCTTTTACTTCCCTTCCACTCCCTGTTTTACTTTGCGAGGTTCTTGTCTTCCTGTTTTGTGTACACTCAGTCTTGCTTGTCTATGTGTCTCCTCTCCTCTCCTCTCCTCTCCTCTCCTCTCCTCTCCTCTCCTCTCCTCTCCTCTCCTCTCCTCTCCTCTCCTCGCCTCTCCTCTCCTCTCCTCTCCTCTCCTCTCCTCTCCTCTCCTCTCCTCTCCTCTCCTCTCCTCTGATAACCCACACACAAACCGGCCAAATCGGATATGACCCAGTACCAGCAGGATCTTAATTTTTTGTATTCTCCTTGTTTTATGGATTTATTTGTTTTGTTTTAATTGTATTTATTTATTTATTTATTCTCATTGTCTTTATGCCTTCTTTATTATTAGTTCATAGCTTATTGTGTCTTGGAATGTCTGATATTCTTTATATTCTTTTTATAGTCATATTCTCTGTATGTTCTATCGTTGAATAATAAATACATTCTTTGTGGGGGAAAAAAGAGGACCTTCCTTGACTTTGAGAAAAACCCAGTAAACAGAACTAGATTACATGATGATGTTTTTAGGGTTTAGTTAGTTTGCTAAAAATTTTCAAAGAGCTCCCATTTCTATTTTGCATAATTATGTAATAAATTGTATAATAACGCTTTCCAGGTTACATGTAATGACATCTTGTTAAGAATTATGGGTAGAGTAATGCCTGCAGAGATCCCTCACTGAGCAAAACCTGTGTTTGCCGGAATCAAACAGGATAACATAAATATTAATGATCCTTCAATCAGCCCATTAATGAGGTGGTCTCTTTGTGGTGAACAATGCTGCTTTTGTCATCATTTTAAAATGTCCGAATTAACATTGAAATGAATGGACGGCAGGAACGCCGCTCTGCCAACATATTTGAATAACATTGCCAAAAGTGGGTTTGTATCAGTTGTAATAGAGAGCCCCCTGCATCAGAAAAAGATGCCGAGACACCTTTTGCATCAGTATAGGACGTACAGAGGTCCTGATCAAGCATTGGTTTTCAACGCACAAGGGGTGAGACTGTGTTGTTAAAACAGGTCAATGTTTCCTTATATGAAGACATTTACAAATTGATCGTGTGTACATTCAGAAAACAAAAAACTCACTGCTCATCAACCCAAGTGTTATCTTTACTGAGTGCAGCAGTTTCATGGCTTTTATATCTAATTTATTAATTCAGTCATTCATTCATTAATATTCATTCATTCATTGGAACAAATTTTCAACCCTGCTGAGACAGAACCAAAGTCCATACTGTCAGTGAATGTTTTTCCAGTTCCAGTTTTTACAACTGACATCACATAAAATAGGAAAAGCTAAAACTCTGTGCATCATGTCAATGATTTATCAAGCCCCTTGTATGTACTGTAATTGGTTTAACAGACCCCTGTATAAACGGTGTTTGGTTGAACAGGTGGTCACTGTATGTAGGAATGGGAATTGATAAGAACTGAACAATTCCATTATCAATTTTTGTCACCGATCCAATTCTTTATCAATTCTCTTATCGATTCTCATTGGGTAAGGGAATAAAAGAGTACAAACGGGTTTGCATTTACTGTCTTTTATATTTCCATCTCTGTACAGAAAATATAACATATACAGTATGCAGAAATAATAATAACAGATGACAGTGGGCCCGGCTCCAGATGGTCATATATAAGGTGGTAATCAGCAATGTTCGGGGGAGTGATTTAAGATGCTTAACTAATTCCTCTATGTCTCCCGATGTTGTTCCAAATGAATTGCATGCTCTGTGGACAAATGTTTTAGCATATTGGAGATATTTCCCCTGTTTGAAGAAATGGAAGCTTTGCAAGTGTTACAAGTGGCCCTGTTGTCATCTTTTTGCCATACTTTTAAGCGTTTCTGCCTCAACGCCATGTTGGCTACGTTCTAAACTAAAACAATGCAGCATACATATGACATCATCACACATGTGCAATGAAGGCGGGATCGTTGAGCAAGCAGGCAAATGATTCCAAGGAACTGAGCTACTGGGAACCAGTTCTCAAAAAGAACCGGTTCTCAATTCCCATCCCTACCTGTATGTACTGTGATTGATCAAGCAGGCCTCTGTATGTAATATTATTGGTCAAACAGGCCCCTGTCTGCATTGTGATTGGTCAAAAAGGCCCTGGTACATACTGGGATTAATTCCACCCCCCACCCCCCCACCACAGCCCAATACAAACATTATTACCTTGGCTGGGGGAGGCAGACGGCTGGGCTACACAAGAAGAAGAGGAAGAAAAGGAGGAGGTGACAGCAGGAGGAGCAACATCAGAGGAGGAGGAGGAGCCAAGGTGCGGGGACAGGGCTGACAGCATGGACTGCTCACTGATCTGATGAGAGAAACCAGGACAGGGACGTGGGAGGGGCATAAGAAGAGTTCCTACATCTTCAATATGAGTCAGAGAAAAGCCTTCTATGAACTGAGGACAGAACAGTCAGAAACAACCACAGAAGAGCTAGAAACAACCACAGAACAGTCAGAAACAAGCATGAAACAGTAACAATAATAATAATAATAATAATAATAATAATAATAATAATAATAATAAATTGCATTTATAAAGCACTTTTCATTCAAAGGAATCTCAAAGCGCTACAGAGAAAAATGAGGTTGGGGAGGGAATTCCAGATATGGGGGGGCAGAGGAGAAGGCCCGGTCTCCCATGGTCCAAAGCTTGGTTCTGTGGGAAGAAAGAGGTTGGCGGTGAAACCACATTCCATGACCTGCCGTGACACTCACCGCTAGGCCAGTTTTGGCTGATTTTATACAAAGCACCCACCTTTGATCAATGTTTTTGTCATCTTTTCGACTGATCCAACACCCCTTTTCTCAGAACCGCAGTGACATATACTCAGTTCGAGCTTGAGCTGCCTCAACTTTTCCGATTTCATTCATTTCACCATCTTCTCTCTGTTTCTACCACTTCCTGCTGCGCTGCCCCCAACCACTGATCCTGTTACTTATTTGTGATAATATATGTTATATATAATGTAGTGTAATTTATTTGTATATTGTTCATAAGTACACTAAATTCTTTGATTACAAGCCTGATTTTTGCCAACAAGCTCCACCAGATTGCCCACTCCCCCATCAAAAACATAATTGACGTCTATAGACGTCAATGGCAGCGAGCGTTCGGATTTGAATTGACATGTATAGACATCAATGGCAGCCAGTGAGTTAATGAACCTGACTATTGCAGTGTCTGAGCTGGGGGCTGAGCGGAAACCAGATTGCAGCTTTTCATAGAGGGAGTGAGGTTGAAGATGGTCATGTAGCTGCGAGGCTACAGCTTTTTCAAACATCTTAGAGAGGAAAGGGAGATGAGAAATGGGCCAGTAGCTGGAGAGGAGACAAGCATCCAGATTCTTTTTTTTTTTTTTTTCAGGAAAGCTTTGATCACAGCAGTTTTAAGTACAGATGGAACATGTCCAGACTGTAGTGAGTGGTTTATAATTATTGTAATAAGAGGACTACTGGCAGGCAGGTTTGATTTGATGAGGGCTGTAGGGAGCAGGTTAAGGGTTTAATTTTTTAGATGACAATTTCAACTTCACTCTGTCTGACCTCATCAAAAACATTGAAAATCACAGGTTGTATGTGGGCAGATGATGGAGTACGGGGGATCGAGTTTAAGAACTGATACCGGATGGTGTCAGTCTTATCTTTGAGAAATGAAAGGAATTTGTTGTACTGTTCATCTGGGATCCATGTAGCTTTGGTTTGTGGCAGAATTTGGATCAAGCTTCCTTGAGGGACTTTACATAGACCTTCTGGTGTTCATTAAATGCCAGCTTATGGACAGAGAGGATTTGTTTTTTCTCTCAACTGCATGGCCAGTAGCTTTTATCTTGCATAGTTTAATATTGTACTGGGGGTTTGTATGTGAGAGAGGCACAGTCCTTGTTTAGAGGGGAGCATGGATATAAAGGAGGCAACAAAAACAATTATAGTAGTGATCCACTGAGTCGTTGACTGAGGGGCAGTTGACAGAACTGAAGGTCAGAGTATAAGATGTCTGGGTTGATGTTGGTGTTGTAGAAATGAATAGGGTGTTTGGGCCTTGAGGTGAGAGATGACCATGGTACTTCCATGGAGATGATGCTGTGATCAGAAATTCCCACATAATACACTAATAGATTGTTGATGGCAGTGTGATTGATGATGATCAGGTCCAAGGTATATCCCCTGGAGTGAGTGGGGGTGTCAACATGATGTGGGAGATTGAGACAATCCAGTGTTTAAATGAAATCAGCTGCCATGGGGAAGAAGGGATTATCGATGCGGATGTTCAGGTCACAAAGTATGATACTGCTGGAGGATGAAGAAAGGTGAGGAGATCATGTATCTCTGTGGTGAAGGCTGGGTGTGGTTTGGGTGGGTGATAGATAAGTAAGATGTTGATCTGAAGAAGGGGTTTGGATGTGAATGAGGGACGTAGCGGGAAATAACTACTATCCCACCACCGAGCCAATGCCGTGTTCCCTCTGCAGGTAGATGTATCCAGAGGGACAGGCTTCATTTAAGGAGGAAAAGACGAGGGGCTTCATGTACAAAGACTTGTGTGGATTTCATACTCAAACCTGGCGTACGTTTATATCCTGAAAAGTCCGTATGCACAAAAAAATCCAGATGTATTAAACTGTGCATACGCCGAAATCCAAGCACATTTCCTTTGCACATCACAATCAGCGTGAAATTGATTGCATTTGTTGGAGTACCGGACTCCTCCCTCTCCACGCCCAAATTTACATGCAAATTAGTATAAAAACGGCCTGCAGGTGAGATTCCCTCTGGGATTCCCCTCTGCACGATCAGATGATGACGTCAAAGGTGAATGTGAATTGGAAGGCTGTTGTCCACCGACAAAACAGAGGAAAAACAGGCAGAGGAAGAGTCCCAGCGGGACCTGAATGTAAAAATTTTTTTTTATTTATGTAGCTTAAAGTCCTAAATCAGTCTTTCACTTCCAAAAATCAAAATCATCAGATTGGTGATGACTGATTGCAGTTTTCGGACATGAAACTGTGATAAACATTTTGACATTAAGCATTTTAGAAGGTCCCGTGGGACTGAACCCACACCGTGGGATTGAACCCTCCCAGTGTCAGCTGATGCTTTGGTTCGGTTCGTCAACAGCTGATGTCTGTCCACGGCCGAGTCCGCACCCAAGTTACCAAAGGACATGATAAGGACAGTCTGTATCAATGAGCCTGGACCGACTGATAAATGTTCTCACAGACATTAACATTAAATACATTTATCAACAAGTGACGTTTGTGTCCTTGTGTCTGTATGTGGTTGAAATGTACTGGGCTGATTGGCATTGATGGGTCCAGTATCTGGGTCATCTGGTTCGGGGGTGGGGAGGTTTGTAGGATGGCGTGTTGGTGTGTTAATTCTTTGTCTGTGTATCTCTGATGTGCACATC
Source organism: Ostorhinchus cyanosoma (assembly GCA_029814465.1). Classification (NCBI taxonomy): domain Eukaryota; kingdom Metazoa; phylum Chordata; class Actinopteri; order Kurtiformes; family Apogonidae; genus Ostorhinchus; species Ostorhinchus cyanosoma. The sequence continues at coordinate 6,302 of JAPTYQ010002402.1, read as the reverse complement.
ACTCAGAGGAATTAAATTTTTCACATTATTAACAGTTTCACAGTATCACCTCTAAGTGTCACCAAAGGTTCCAAAGCACTAGAAACGTGCGTACGCCAGCTGTGGAGTTGGTGTGGAGGGGCGCACATTTCCACAGTAAATTCGCTCTTTGTACATCTGAACGTGAGCGTGGAAAAGGGCGTACGCCACGTTTTTGGGCGTACACACCCTTCGTACATGAGGCCCTAGGTCTCAGTAAGGCACAGCATATCAATATTTTTCTCCAGAATATGATCATGGATCAGACAGGATTTATTCATTAGGGACTGCATGTTGAAAAGCTAAATTTTATACTATATTTAACAGAGATCCCCTGAATTGGTCAAAGCAGACCAGAATCCACTCGATGTTTTCCATCCAACTTGGAGTGGGGCAGTCTCACAATGTACTAGCAGTGCAACTCCCTACAGAGGTGTTGCTCTGAAGACACTTTCAAACTCTGATGGAGTGACCAGTAGACCAGAGGGGTATAATAGAGTTGGCGCCGGCAGGTTGAGTGTAAAAAAGTTTCTCTGTGACCCTCTGTGGACATAAAAAAGTCTGTAAAGTAGCCTGCACTGTTTTATGGTAGATATGGATGATGAAATGGAGCAAGTGTTTGAGTTTGAGCAGCTTTGAGATGGAGGCGTTTAACATCGAGTGCACCATGCACCATGTCTGGAGGTACCACAACCAGAACTCCAGCAACCAGGTGAGATGAGACCTGAAGGCAGAGTGGAGTGATCCACAGCTCAACATGATAGGACAACACAGGGGAAAACTGTCAAGGGAGGGTGAGTGAGTGGGATAATGACAATGGTGCAGTGAAACAGAGGCAGTGATGTTGGCACTATGGCTGTAGCTACTGTTAGGTGTAGCCGTACTATGGGAGCAAGCTGACAGCTGAGTAGCAGGCAGCTAACAGGTAGAAACAGCCAGTTCCACAAGGAAGACAATTGGTAGACACTGAATGAACCTTCATCAGGGAGCAGGACAACACCATGAATGATAGGGAAACACTCCCACCATCAACAGAGAGCAGGCAAGTTGGAGCCAGCATATTGAAAGCACACAATAAGCCTGACCACACTGGGGACACTGGACAGTACAAGGCAGTGAGAATAAACCTCAAAAGGGCTATGAAGGCGGTCAAAGTTGCATACAGCCAGAAAATGAAGAGCCACTTTGTCAACTCACATGCCCGCCAGACATGGCAGGGAATTGCACCACATCATCAGCCAAACTGGTGACGCCAGCCCAGCCACCAGCAGTGACAACTCAACACTGGCAGAACAGCTGAACTACTTCTTTGGCCACCATGAGGAGCAGAGGCCATAAATGGGACCGGCTGACAGGCCTACACCCCCAACCAACTGCCAGGCGTTCACCCTGTATCCAGCGCACACTGAATTATCAATATGCGGAAAAGTAGCTGGGCTGATATAATACCTGGGCAGGTCCTCAAAGACTGTGCAGCTGAACTGTCAGGGAATATTCACCAACCTCTTCAACAATCCCTGTCATTGTGCCTCACTGCCTTTAAGCATCCACAATAATGGCTGTCCCCACACAGACCACAGTCACCAGCCTTAATGACAACAGGCAGGTGGATCTGACACTGGTCTAGGACTGAGGCACATGAAAGCAGCTCCTCCACCTGGCCTGGACCCTCACCAGTTTACCTACAGAGAAAACAGATCTATAGACATTGCCATCTTTAGTGCACTCCACTTCATCCTGCTGCACCTGGAACATCAAGGGACATACGCTCACCTGTTATCTGTGGACTACTATAATACCATCCTCCCCAGAAGGCTGTGCGCTAAGATGTCTGACCTCAGCCTGGAATAAAACAGCTGCGTGTGGATTCAGGACTTCCTCACGGGCTGACTGCAGTCAGAACTGGATTACACCATTCATCCACTCTGTCTATCAGCCCTGGGCCCCCACAGGATTGTGTCCTGAGTCCCTGTCTCCTTTCACTAGGACACTCATGACTGAACCAATATATAATACCGACACTATCATAGCATTTGCAGATGACACCACCATAGTCAGGCTCATCACCAACAATAATGAAACAGAATACAGAGGATGTACAGAGAGTGGCAGACTGGTCTACACACAACAACCTGACACTGAAGACAAAGACAAAAGTACTGTTCATTGACTTCAGTAAACAACAGGTAGAACACCAGCCACCACTCAACAGTCACACAGCAGAGTCAGTCTCCACCCTCAGGGTTCTAGGTACACATATTTATGAAGACTTACCATGGACAGTAAACACAGACACAATAACTAAGAAAGAACAACAATGACTGTATTTCCTGAAAATTAGTTAGGAAGTTTGGACTACTTCAACACCAACTGGTCTCCTTTTACCACTGCTCCATGAAAAGCATTCTAACCAGTGGCATCCTCATCTAGAACAGCAGCAGCACAGCAAAGAGCAAGAAAGAACAAGAAAGAACAGCAAAGAACTACGAGTCATAAAAACTGATGAGTGCATCATCAACACTGACTCACCAACCTTGGAGAACAGCTACACCACTCAATGCTTCAGGAAAGTATCTAGTTGTCTAAGTCTGTTACCACCCAGAACATAAAATGTTTGATCTCTACTTATCAGGGATAAGATACAGGACCATTAGAGATGACAAGACTGGACACAGCTTCTACCCCAGAGCAACATGACACTAACATGGAATAATTAACAATCAACAATGTACGATACTGAAAATCTGCAATAATCACAACCAAAAATGTGTAATAATCTGCATTGTGAAAAAATGGAAAATCAATAATGTCCAATAACCGCTGAACTTACCTTTCATTGTCCTCTGTCCTTAACTAGGTGTGAATGTGTGTCACAAAACAGTCCGAACAGTCATAAACTCCCACAGAGCAGTCCAAACAATCACAAGAATCCAAAACACACTCAGAATTGTCCAAACAGTCTGAAACACCCACAGGACAGTCAGAACAATCAGAAACACCTACAGAACCTACACCATACCATTCTCAGGACCCCTGCCTAATTTGGTCAATGATGAGATGTCTCATACTCTAGGTCCTCATCATTTAACCGCTGGTTGTCTAGATGGTGCCCAGAAAACGAAATAGTCTTTATTGACAATTGGCGTGCATACTGGGGAAAGCCTGGGCTCATTTGTAGAGATGGCATACATCCAACTTGGCCTCTCTATTAGCTCACAATGTGGCCGCTAGCCTTAGGCCCCATCCCAAAGTTCCCCTTTTGCCCTACATTTTCTCCCTACCTCTACGTTTGGAGTGAAGTTTCTGAAGGTTCTTCGTTCCACTCTGGTTCTTCATTCCACTCTTGTCTGTACGAATAATCTTTAATACATAGTTTTCTTTCATCTGTTCATCACCATTCACCCAGTGTACCCTTTCTGCCTTTTTCCTTTTTCACTTTTTCAGTTGTAGCCGCCTGGGACCCAATGACAACAGGATTTGTGGTGACCCATCTGTGCCCTGCCCTACGAAACTGGATCTCTTCCCACACCCTCACCTGCCTGGATGGACCTCCTCACCTATCCCATCTGACTATATGCCCCGCCCTACTGCATCCTTACAGACTGGAACTACATCTGTAAATGAACATCCATCAGTCCTGGTGCATCTACAGCCTGTCCGTCCATGGCAGTGGATCTCTCCTTCACTGTGGTTCTCCCCAAGGTTTCTCTTTTCCCACTGGGTTTTTGGAGTTTTTCCTTGGCGAGAAGGAGGGTCTAAGGACGGGGGATGCCCAGGACATTAATGCATTTCTTTCGATTTTACTGTTTATCTGACTGTTGTTTGTTTACATCCTGTAAAGCCCTGTGAGAAAACCTTGTTGTGATATAGGGCTCTACAAATAAAAGGGAATTGAATTGAAGTTTGAGAGGGGTAGTGTGTTCCATTTGTCGTTAGCATCGAGGGGGAGTGGACATTCTGCCCCTGCTAACAGAGTCAGCTTGAATGCAGACTAGCTGCCTGTTGCTTCAAATGGAGGGGAAGAATTTGCCGCTTTGTCCTGCCCACAGTGCTTTATGAACGCTTCCACTTTTCCAGCATAAACATATGCTAAACATGTCAACAGGAGCTGGAAATGAATCACACAAATGTAATGCCGCTTTTCCACTGGTAGCGACTCGGCTCAGCTTGGCTCGGTATTTCTGGAGCATTTCCATCACAGAATACTACTGACTTGACTTGAACATCAAAGCAGACGGCGCATACTTCTGTGTTTTCTGCTCAGGGAATTATTGATAAACTCGCTCGTTTCGTGTTGTCTCGTCTGAACTTTTACGTCAGCCACCAAAAAATGAATCTCCTGGACCGACCATGGTGTAGTTTTGGGCTGTCATCATGTGCATTAATGTACTGCTATATTTACTGTCAACTTCTGCATATTAGCATCCTCACTTATTGATGACGTAAGTGTCCCACTGTGTCCGTAGAAGTCCCTACCACTTGCGACTCCGTCTGAAGTGCACTGCAAAAATGAGTGGACTACAAAATGAGTGCTAGTGGACAAGGGGGGACTTTAGGACAGGCTCTTATGGCGCTTTTCCACTGCAAACCCTACATCACTCTACACAGCATGCTTCAGCACGGCACGACTCTACCCACTTGTCGGACCGGCACGGTTGCTTTTCCACTGCCAGCCGTTACTAGTCGGAACTACTTGAAGTGGGTGGAGTTGGCGGGTCCACACTCCCGTACGTCGTTTTCAGGCGACTAATAAAGTGTCATGCCGTGGTCAATCAAGTAAACGACAACGATGGAGGTACTGGATGACATGGAGGCGGTACTGCTGCTGTTGTTTGTGCTGTGGCTTGTTGTCACTGAAAACGCTGTTGACATTCTCGCAGGTATGTTTTTCCGCACATGGCGGATGATTAAAGATCCCCGAGCTTTGTTGCGAGTATAGATGACATTTCCTCTGACTAATCAGTGGACAGCACTGTTCATGTCATGTTTTAGTGCCAACTCAGCATGGCTAGAGCCACCTCTGAAACAGGTACGAAAAATCATAATGGGTCCCAGGTCCAGCCCCCAGAGGAAAAGGGCCAAATGGGGGTAGAGTCGAACCGTGCTGTGCATTATGAAAGCATGCAGTGGAGAAGGGCCATTAGTCTCTCAAAGGGACACTTCAGAGTGGAGGCCAAGGCGCAGAGTCGTAGTGTAAAACACTTCTCTGTTAATCACTCACTTCTTCCTGAGCTCTCACACATCCAATGTTTAGGAGAGAAGATAGAGACTGTGTCTATCTCCCATGCAGTAAACAATAAAAAAGTTAATTCTATGAAGCCTATAGGAGTGAGACCAAATAATTTAATAAAAATAGTTCTCAATTGCAGGCAAATTAAAAGAACACCTAATAAACATATAAAATGTGGATCACTACACATTAGGTCAATTTCATCCAAATCTTTGTTAGTAAATGTCTTAATCTGTGATTATAAAATTCTTATTTTGGCTCTGACAGAAACCTAGCTTCAGCAGGATCAATATCTAAGACTAAATAAATCCACGCCACCAAGTCACATGAACTTTCACACAGCTAGAAGCACTCTTCGAGGTGGAGGAGTGACAGTAATATCACACTTTAGTTTAGGTCTGAGCCCTAAAATTAATCATACTTATCACTCCTTTGAAAGTCTAGTTTTGTTAATTACTGATCCCAACTGGAAAAACCAAAAAACAGTTTTACATGTGGTGGTCTATTGCCCTCCTGGTGCCTACTCACAGTTTTTATCAGAATTCTCTGACTTCTTATCCAGTGTAGTGTTAAATTGGGATAGGATGATAATAGTAGGGAACTTTGACATACATGCTGATAATGACAGTGACTCACTTGGTAATGCTTTCAGTGTCAGTTCACTAGACAGGATTGGCTTTGTTTGCGCGCACTGTGATTGTACGTCGGACCGGGGGGGGGCTAACGAGCCCAACACGCTCCCTCTTCAACGGGGGCTCGCGGGACAGAGCTGGTCGCCCTACCAGAGTCTGTTACTCACAGTTTATTTACCCAGCACTACTTGTAACGACTAGAAATGTCTTTCAAATAAATAAACAACTGATGCTTAGCCTTGCGGGGGGGTAGGTAAAGTCTGGCGGGCCGCCAGGCTTATAATGCACTGGGGGAAACCCTGCATATTCTTGCTTATGAAGTGAAGTGAAATGACCTCCTCTCTAAACTTTTTTGACCATTCCTTGGACTTCACCATGTTGCAAAGATGTCATTAACTGCCAAGAAGAGCCATGTGTCACAG
>JAPTYQ010002252.1:0-10491 GCA_029814465.1 Ostorhinchus cyanosoma | reverse complement strand
TTTCGTCCTGTTTCACTTTCGTCATGTTTCACTTTCGTCCTGTTTCACTTTCGTCCTGTTTCACTTTCGTCCTGTTTCACTTTCGTCCTGTTTCACTTTCGTCCTGTTTCAGTTTCCTCCTTCTGTAGATGAAATCACTCCACTGAACTGACGCTGCTTTTCTTTCTGGCACCAAGTCTCGGTTTTCAGTGATTTCCTCTTGTTCGTTGTTTATTTTTTAATGTTGTTCCCAGAGACTCACTCCATGTGCAGGGGGCGTGGTCTGCTTCTCCAAACTGACTCAGAAGGGTTCTGATTGGTGGATGGCTGTGAGTGTGTGTCAGGTCCCCAGGTGGAAGTTAGATGAGAACACGTTGAGTTCATTTACCTCCATCGCAGGACTGTGATGGGACTGCGGCGCACACATACATGATGATGATGCTGCTCAAAGCACAGATCGTGCAGCTCTAGTTCCAGCTGATTTGAAGCGTTTCTCTCGTTCCTCTTGTTTGATGTGTTGGTGTCTGTGCTCTGTTCATGTGGTTTTTACGGGTTAGGGCGTGAAAACCTCCTGTGATCTGTCGCATTGGGCTCAATGTGCTCAAGTTTCTGCAGTGAAACAGTCCCTGAGTGGAGGATGGAAGACGAGCGTGTCCATGCACATGCATCAGCTGAGTGATAGTCTCCCTTTGAAACAGACCATATTTGATCACTTGTTTGGTTCTCCTGGTTTGTGTTTGTGTGGACACTGTCTACCACCGGCTTTGACCCGACATGACACATTGCAGTACATGTTCGCAGCTGTTCAGGACGCGTATGAACAGATTAAATTTGGCCTTTACTCACTGGAGGTGCAGACAGACGTGCACATGTGTTTAATATGTGACAATAATAGTAACATGTTTACAGCAGTGACAGAAACTCCACCACTCCATGTTAATGCGCTGCTTCTGAAACTGAAGCCGCTTCAATGGGACACAGTGACACTGTTCCACAGATTATCTTCATGTCAGTGTTACGTAAGATACAAAGGAATGTGTATTTTTGTGCTGCAGATATGAGCAGACGTGCACATGACTCACAGGAAGTGTGATCAGCGTGTTGACGGGAGAACAGTGTAGATAAAGTGTGTGTGTGTGAAGGCTTCACTTTTACAGGTGGAAGTGAGCTGAGGTCCACTGGAAACCAAAAACACTCTGTGCACTCTGAAACCCAAGGCCAAGTGCACAGAACGGTGTCTGTGCAGAGGAGGAATCACCTGGAGAGCTTCATTTATGAACTCGAACATGAGGCGGTGATGCAGTTGGGCTTTGGAGCAGACGTGTGACTGCATGTCCAGTGTGTGGAACGCTGTGTGGATCAAACTGTGCTTCTAACGGGACACAGTCTGTGTTCGGTGTGTGTGCTTGGGTTTGTTTGTTGTTGTACATGTTTTCGTCTGAGTTGGAGTCAAAGGAGAAAATTGCAGGTTTTCTGGGTAAAAGTGACGTGGGATTGGAAAGGGATGCCCCGATTCCAAGACTTATGTTCAATCTTATCTTTTGAATACACTTTTTTTATTTTAATGTTAATTTTAATGTATGGTTTTAATATTTTAAAAAACACATTTTATCTCTGATTATTTTAATGTCTTTTATTTTTCATGTCTTCTGTGATTTCCTTTTTGTGATTTTTAATGTCTTTTCTTCCATGATGCCTTTGTAAAGCACTTTGAGTTCCCCTGTGTAGGAACAGTGCTGTATAGATAAACTTGCCTTTGGCACTTTGCTCACAGCTGCTAGTGGTGTCACTTTTATTTACAGTGTGCAGAATGTCAAAGCCCATCCACAGCTGAACACCTTTAGAGTCGTAACCGTTGACTCATTCTTTTGCTCATTCGTTCATTCATTAGTTCATTTTCTGAACCCACTTTATCCTCACTAGGGTCACGGGGTTGCTGGAGCCTATCCCAGCTGCTCATGGGCGAAGGCGGGGTTCACCCTGGACATGCCTCCAGTTTGTCCCAGAGCTGCACTGTAACCAAATACAGACACTGGTATTTATTTAAACTGGGTAAACTGTGATGGATGTTGAAATAGTGTTGATCAGCTGATCCTTTGTGCTGGTTCTTGTAGAGCAGGACAGTGAAGGACCTGCTCATATCTGCTGCTGAGGACCTTCAGATGTTCATCTGGTCTGGGTCTATACACACAGACCAAATGCAGACACGACACTGTTGAATAATTGAACTTCTGCAATTGTGCATCTCCTTTGTTCTTCCTCCTCCTCCTTCTTTTTCTTCTCCTCCTTTTTCCTGTCTTTCTCCCTCATCGTTGTCTGGTTTTTCCTGTTCTGTTCAGTTTTTCTATTTTATGAGATGCTGAAACTACGCTTACCATTTCGCAGTCCTTTCTAAATAATCACCATCAGCCACTGAAAAAACCATATGCACTTGGGCTGCACCATATCGGCCAAAAATAAAATCCAGATTTTTTGGGTAAAATTACAAAAGGCAAGGCAAAGTTTATTTGTATAGTACAATTCATACACAGGGCAATTCAAAGTGCTTTACAAAAATGGAAAAGAAGCAGGTTAAAAACATACAATTACAGTTAAAAAATACATCTAAAATAAAAGACATTAAAATTACCATTAAAATAAAATTACCATTAAAATAAAAACAAGTGCATTCAAAAGACAAGATGACCTTAAAATTAACATTAAAATCAAAGAGTGCATTCAAAAGAAGGAATTAACTCATAAGCACATAGAATAGAATAGAATGCAATTTATTGTCATTTGGCATGTACAAGACAGTCAAACGAAATATCATTTGCTCCGTTCCTTCCGAAGAACGAGTGCACGAGCCGCTGCCATGGTAGGCGCCGCCACTGCTTCACAGAAATTCAGAAGTTACAAAGAGAAAAAGACAACAGAAGTCAGCATGTTGTTTTCATGTGCAGCAAATGTGTGGTGGTATCATGGAATCCTCGAAAATGCACCAGTGTAAGAAAGTGACGGGCGTCAGGTATGTGTGCGTGGACCACGTATGATGAGCACTTCTATTTGAACCGGTGGATCCACCTGGACCACGGCTTACAGCGGTGTCACTGCTGCGCTCCATCACAGATTTAAGGTCTGTGGACATTACACAGACTTCTATGAAAGACCACTGTCACAGGAAGGAGGAGGAGCCTATAGTAGCCCGGAGGAGGAGCCTACTGTAGCCCAGAGGAGGAGCCTACCGTAGCCCGGAGGCACAAGAGAGATGTAGTCCATTTAATGAGTTCCCTTTTTAAAAAATCGTCCAATTAAAAAATCTGATCTGGATTTAAAATTAGTTGTGCAGCCCTACTATGCACCATCACCCACCGGGTTCAGATCAGTTCAGATAAGCCATTTTTTGTCCCACAAGGGGAAATTCCAGGTTACAGCAAAGCACAAAATCAATCAATCAAACTTTATTTATAGTGTACTTTTCAGACATACATGCAGCACAAAGTGCTTTACATCAAACCCCCCTATTGTCCTTCAGCTCAAATAGTTAAAAATAACAGCAACAGAGTAAAACATTTAATTAAAAGCTAAACTTAAAAAGGTAGGTTTTAGGTTTACTTTTATAAATAAGAACCCTCGCAGCGGACCTCAGGTCCTCGGGTAGACCGGACCTCAGGTCCTCGGGTAGACCGGACCTCTGGTCCTCGGGTAGACCGGACCTCAGATCCTCGGGTAGACCGGTCCACAGGTCCTCGGGTAGACCGGACCTCAGGTCCTCGGGTAGACCGGACCTCAGATCCTCGGGTAGACCGGACCTCAGGTCCTCGGGTAGACCGGTCCACAGGTCCTCGGGTAGACCGGACCTCTGGTCCTCGGGTAGACTGGTCCACAGTTTGGGGCCATAAAAGCTGAATGAGGCCTCACCATGAGTTTTAATGTAGACTCTAGGAACAGTTCACAGATCAGTACCTGAGGACCTGAGGGTCCCAGAGGGCTCATATGTCAAAAGCAAATCAGATTTAAATGAATAGGGCTAAGACCATTAAGAGTTTTAAAAAACAATAAAAGTACTTTCAAATGGATCCTCTCTTGAGATCCATACATTTGATTGAATTTGTTAGTTAAACTCCATAGATGTCATTGTTACTGTATTCAATGGTTCAATAAATCAATCATTAAGGAATATAACATGATTTTTTCCTTAGGTATAGAAACAATATTTAGCTTTTATTCTTATAGATACTATTGAAAGAGAAATTCAGGTTCTCAGGAAAATCACCACTTATCAGTTAATCTTTAATCGATCGGATAAGGTCAACCAACTGATTAATCGATTAATGGATCATTTGTATCCCTACTCTGAACGTTACAAAGGCATTTTTAGACCCATTGATCAGAAGGAACAGGACTTTGAAGACTGTCAAAGTGATGTTCTCCAACATGTTGACTTACTGTAGAAGACAGGATCTGAACGTACTGTGAAGTGCATTATCAGGGTGTGTAGAACCTTTGTGTTTTGTACACATTTCAAACTTTTAAAAGAAATTGAAGAGTGTAAAGTTGATGAAAACATGGAAACAAAGTCAGTGAAAAAGCAAAGGCCCATTTGCTGAAATCAAAAGGCAGTCGTACGTGTTTGTCAGGTGGATTCATCCATTCCAGTCACATGTCTACCTGGATGCTGACTTCCTCTGACTGCCACCTGGTGTCTTGAAGCTCATTGTTTTGGTCTGCATCAGCCTTTTGTTGGACCACTACACAGCAGTTTCCCTGACAGTAAACACCTTTCCACATACATAAGCAGCAGACAAACCTTCAGCTGGAAGATGAAGAGAGGGTTTAGCAGCTGAAGGCCTGGAGATGTCCCTCAGGAGCTGCAGAAGACCAAATGAGAGCCAGAGTCAGGATGAATGTTAATGTGGCTCATATTCTGATCTGAACCGTCAGGGTTGACATCGTGCTCTGTTCCCAGCAGGCCCACAAAAACAGATGTTTGAATATCAGTAATCACATATAATGGACACCAGTCCCTTTTCCATCAAATACCTGTGTAAAACTTTACCCATATTTACTAAATGTGTTAAAAACAGAAGAGTGTAATGTGTAACTTTTCTTCTTCTCTTGCTGTAACATACATCGACATCCTTTTTTTGTTCATCCACTTCTTACAAGCACAAAAACTTTAAATCAAAAAATGAGTTTTGGCCAAAAAGTTTTGCCCCCAACCCCAGAGAAACACAGCAGCAGATTAGCAGTGAAGATCTGAGGGAATATTAATAACCTATTATGAGTCCCAGCCAGCTGCCCCCTGGACCCACGCTCTGTGAGGAAGGGGGGGGGGGTTCTAGAGGACTGTGTCTGCTCTCACTGCTGGAGCTACAGCTGCTTTCTTCATGTAGTTTTGAGCTGCATAAGTATCCGGTCACAGTCAAATACACTGTAGAGTGAATTTTGGAAGGAAAAGTCTCCTCAAAGTATGTGTTGAAGCGTTCCCTGTGCAGGCCCACACTCCTGACCCCCCCTCCGACCCATCCAGCCACTCAGCTCCCAGAGAACGGAGCTAGTGTAATTAGTTGGAACCAATCACGCTGAAGGCATTAGGATGGGATTAGTCATTAACTGGGGGCTTAGCTGTCAGCTGTCAGCCATGAAGGAATGTTGTGCAGTCCGCTTCAGCCTCACCAGCACTGACAAACACACACAAATACACAGAAACACACACAAATACACACAAAAACAAATCTGAACACAAAATGTGCGGCTCTTCAAATACAGCGCTACCGTCTCGGGCTGTGCTCAGTTCATAGCAGGGCCTTGGCTGGTGCACGGATCAGACAGCAGCTGTACATGTGTGGGACACATGTCCAGGATGGGATGGTTCTGCTGTGTTCATACATGAGCGGCACCGGAACCACTGATAAAACACAGCATCAGCAGAAACATCAGTATCATGACAGAACATTGGTCTGGAGGTTGTCACATAAAATAAATGACAAACTCATTCCACCATTTTATCATCAGTGTTTTTTATTCTTATTTTCTACTCATGTTAGAACAGTTCAAGTTCACCTTTACTTTTTTAATAGATTATTGTGTTCTGGCTTTTATATGGTTTCTGTTGTGTTGCCTCCTTTTATGTTTTCATGCTGTTTTCATCATTGTTGTCGGGTTGCCTGTTTTATGTAGCGCTGTCAGATACTGATGGGGATGTTTAAAGTGACCTTTTAGCTGATAGCCAAGGATGATACTGTTGCTACATTATCGACCCATAATAAAGATGTCATGGATGTAAAATAATGACTATAGTCTTTCTGTATCCGTGAACAATCACAGTGAAATTATGAGAAACATACATTAATATAAGATAAATATCAGCCTTTGTCATCAGTGAAAAGATATCGGCCAATATCAGACAGTTTGATGCCATTTTTGTTTTTATAACATTTTTTGTATTATTTTACACAATTATGTCAGAGTGGATCTTATGTTTAGATGTTTTTCCAAGTTTAGCCTCCTGTGCTGTTGTGACCCCCCTCCCTCCGTCCTTGTACGTCTTAGCCTTACCTGGGTCGTCTGCCCTGGGGGGAGTCCACCCGATGCCCCTCAGTCCCACTGTCAGAACAGAGCAGAGCCTCTGTTTGTGTTGGCCCCTGCCCTCAGACAGGCTTTGTATGACAAACACCTCAACAAATGACTAATAACAAATAGATCTATTAAAGAAATGGAAGTTTGCTTCACTTTGTCGTCAGTATTTTTCTCCAAACCTGTCCATGGCTAAACAGAATAAATAGATGCTGTCAGGCTGTTGGCAGGTCGTTTGACTTTCTGAAGCCAGAATTCATTTATCGGGCCCCTTCCCGTTCCGTCTCCTCTCTCGGGAGCCAACAGGGAATCCATCACATCCTGTTCTTGGGTTTTATTGGATGGCTGTGTGGGTAACAGATTGCAGCGCAGCTCTGTCATCCTGTCTCACACTTTGATTGTGGAGCAGTGTTGGTGTGTTGTGACTGTGAAATGCTGAATGAGGAGGTCAGGAATGGGAGGGGCATTGGTGCAGAGCCCAGAGAAAGGCCTTTCTGCTTGGGGGGGGGGGGGGCACACATGGGTACTGAGGAAGGTTCATGACCTTTAACCTCCCAGGGTTAGGGTTAGACTAGAGGAACCCTGGAGTCTGAGCAAAGACCTCCAAAAGCAGATGCACCTTTGTCTGTCGTCACCCTTTCATCCCCCACTCCCTTTCCCCTCATGTTTTCACACCACGTCTGTATAAAAGCTGTCGATGACCCCACTGATCTGGGTCCTACTGTCCTAGAAGTGACCATATTTGGACAGAGATGTTGCTTAAATGCTGTAATTCTTTTGCTTTAACCTTTACTCATTGTGCACCTTCAACCTGGAACAGCACATGTGAGTGCGTTGTTTTACCGTAAGCCAACTCTGTGATAAGAACAACATTTACATTCAAAGCTGGGGCTGATGCTCACCTAGCTACTGCTAAATTACTGAAAACATGACTCAAACTCCTCTCACCACTAGTATGCTAGTTTCAACCAGACTACAACCAGGTCTTCCTTCGCTGTCTTTGGTTTCATCAGGGTTTATGCCACGTGTGCTGGTTTGAGATGGCTGTTGTTTTGTATAAACTCTTAATTTTGCCTTATTTTGGATGGAAATTAGGCCAATTGCAGTATTTTAACAATCAGATGTTACTCAGTTGAAGTCCAAAGGACCTGTATAAATCAGACCAGTGACTTATGGTAGTTCTTCATTGTCTGAAGTTATTATTTCTTCAGTGGCAGCAAAAAACATTTTACGCAAAGTTTAAAGTTTAGCACTGTAGAGTTGTCCACACTCTAAAGAATCACTAAAAAAGGAGTGAGAGTTTACTAGCCTAGCAGCGTTAATGCTAACAACCCACACACTACAGTTCTGATAAAATATTGTAATTACACTCGTACTTGAGTCATTTAAAATCAAGTTCGAACAGTGATGTCAATTTATCTGTATGATCCCTCTGACAAGCAGCTCATATGACAGTCTGAGTCCCAATCTATGATGGTGACATCATCCCTGTGACATCATCCCAACATAAATGCAGTGTGATGCTTAAGAATTTTTAAAGATATTTAAGACTTCCATAACCAGTTAGATAATGTACATTGATCATGACTGGAGTTACTATTTAACTGTGACTTTGGTTTACATTTGGACAGACCAAAGTCTATAATGTTATACAAATGCTCAACAGCATATGGCCTGAGAAGGATCCTTGAGGAACACCACTATTAGAGTTGAGGTATGTTGATTGAACACTGTCAATCAACTTCCACATAGCAGAAGTAAATGCCATAGCCCTGAAATGTTGTAGACATTTTTCCTCCCTTTTTAAAAAAAAATGTGGACAGTTTCTAGCGCAGCTCTCAGGTCAGTGCACTGTGAAGTGTTTTGGTGTCAGTCTGAGCTTTTGTTGTAGTTGCTCCTTGAATGTTACTCGTTGAGGCCGTGTGTGGTTGTGCAGAACAGATGTGAGGACTGGACTGAGGTGACGGAGACTCTCACCAGGACATGGTAGGAGACGCTGGGACCGAGCATGGCCAGGCGCTCCTGTGGGGACACGAGGGGGCGTCGGCCTCCAGCAGCGACACGGGTTTCGCTAATCATATCATGCTCCTTTAACAGTAAGCAGCGCATGTAAAAACCAGGTCTGCGACTTGGTTTCTTGCCCGTTGTGCGTCGTCCCATGGCAGCAGCTGTATGTGCCTCTGCTGCACAGACCTGCTGATATTTGATCTAGACACGCACACATTCTGAAACGCTCCAGGAATGTCTCCATGTGTTTTACAGTAACGGGACACAAAAGGAGCAGTGGGGCTCATTGTGGACGGCCGCTGTTCAGCCTAGAGGAGAAGCCAAACCCTGGGCTCCATCGAGCACAGATGAAATGACCTTGGATCGAATAGTTTGACTCCATCGCTCTAGTTAAACTCACTGATTGGCATAGTTCTGTTCAAGCCAAGGCCCGGGTGCAGCAGGTTGGTTCATGGCCAACCACAGTGTCCCCATATGCACATGAGACCCAACATGGCTGCAGGCTTCCCTCGTCCTCAAAATCCAGCCTCGCCCTTCTTCATTAACATTTCAAGAAGAAAGCCTTATTTGAAAAGCTCTGTGTAGCACAGCATTCAACTAACGGGGAAGACCTCACAAGAGTCAAACGGTTGAAAAGGACTGTGATAACAGGAGATTTCAACACTAAAACCCAATTCACTTCTATTGAACTAGTTTGCATTTTTAAATTAAATGATTAAGAAAATATTTGATACTGTGAAATTGATATATTACATAAATCTAATTGATAAATGCAATCTCTACA
Source organism: Ostorhinchus cyanosoma (assembly GCA_029814465.1). Lineage (NCBI taxonomy): Eukaryota > Metazoa > Chordata > Actinopteri > Kurtiformes > Apogonidae > Ostorhinchus > Ostorhinchus cyanosoma. Next base: position 1,163 of record JAPTYQ010002252.1, on the reverse strand, counting down.
AATTAAGAGCATACACTCTTAATTTGAAGGACAGGATGTACTGTCAGCTAAGACATACAAAGACCTAAAAACGACATGTTTACATAGAAAGTAAAGCTAAAAAACGTGACAAAAACAAGTTAAAAAGTGCAAAGTCCATGTAGGGAAGGGACAAACCAGCTAAAAGAATATCAAACCACTGCAAAAGTAAAAGAGAAAACCTACAAACAGAAGAACAAAGAAGCTACAAATGAGGTCAAAAGTGTCAACTCAGATACAGATGTTATCATTTTCAACCGAGATGACAGATTACACCAAGTCATAAGAAGATTTAAAAATAAGCTAAAACATTTACTAATGTTAAAGAGAAAACCTAAAAACGGGCTAAAAGAAGCTCCACACAGGTTCGAGCCTCTGTTTGTGACAGAACAGCCACCGGTGTAAAGTGTACCACCCGTGGAACAGCAGCAGATCAGCTGGTCTGTTTCTGCACAGTTAAACACTTTGACTCTGTCTGTCTTGCGCTGTATCTTCTGAAGCGGTCTTTTCTGCAGCCTTGAAGCGTCTTTGTCTGCTGTATCCAAGCAGCAGCGTGTACCCTACTCCACCTGCTAGTCTCCACTGTGCTGTACTCGCTTATCTCAGCCACATTGTGTTTTCCACAGACAAACTGACATTTTCACTGAGCACCATCAGCTCAGGACCCAAAGGTTAATTGCTCACGTCACTGTCAGGTTGTGAGCCTCGCCGAAGCCTTCTGATCCGTGAAATGAAAGTCGCTGTCGTCATCCCTGACCAGAAAAGATGCTGACTCACTTTGATCCCAGGGTTTCTGCTGGAACCCGGGCACGTTCTGCTGACCTGTGGGAGGACGCCGGGACGGAAATCTAGACTGAAATTCCACTCACTCAGTTTTCAGTTATTCACCCAAAGCTGAAAATGTAGGCTTTTTCAACACACTGACGTGCAGGGCCAGGCTGCAGTTGGTTGCTAAGAGAAGAGAAGCGAGACGCAGTGGGGGGGGGATGTGAGATACCACAAATGTGATGAAGGGGGAGTGGGCGAACATGGTCTGACTGACACCCAGTGAGGTGGAAATGTAGGTTAATCTGGTCATATGGACATCAGCTTCATTCCTCCTGGACCTCGGGGGGGGGGGGGGGTAGCATTGGGGCGTTGGCTCA
>JAPTYQ010002197.1:0-13736 GCA_029814465.1 Ostorhinchus cyanosoma | reverse complement strand
TGAACGTCCAAATATGGTCATATCTGATGATCATGAAAAGATGAAGAACTGTATTTACACCAATTATTGACATGTATTGATAGAATGAATGGATCAACAGGTTTAAACAGTTCAGATCAGTAGATGGTTTTGGTCTCTGGTGCCTGTTTGGGCTTTTAAAGGTTAATTTCTCACAACATGGATTTTGTTTTTATCCATTACTATGATTTTAAATGTTCTTTCTCTAAATGTCTACAATATTTTTCCTGTTCTGACTGTAAATAATAATTTTCTTCCACAAATAACCGTCTACTTTCTTCACATCTCACTTAAAAGAAAAATCTCTCCTGAAACTTTAAGGAAATATTGATGTTTATAAACTATATGGACATAAATATTGGGATAAATCATGTCTACAGTCTATTAATTGTCTATTAATCATAAATATAATATTTATCCCATAAAATAAAACTATATTCTGACATTAGTCCTTATTGTTTTGATCCTGTTAGAAAAGAACCACCTGAATCCAGTGTGTCCACATACGTTATAAAGAAAGAAGAGCTTTGGGGGAAACGGTGTCATGTGTCAGTTCGTTGGTGGAGCTTTTCGGACTCGACCGTCACCGACACATGCTCGGTTTAGCTCCGCCTAGTGTGTCCCCATGTGACGGAACAAGAGGAGACGGGGTGGGGGGGGCTTTATTATTTGATGACTCCTTCCACACACAGAACATACACAGCGTGGACGGTTGAATAATTCAACGCCGGTCGACGCTGACGACACCAGCACACACCTGTTCTTTTCTTTCCTGTGACGTTAGCGTTCATGACTGGAGCAGCTGAAGCGTTTCCACGAACGCATCGAGTCGATCAAGTAGAAAAACAGATTCGATTCCAAATCTGTTGAAATTTAGTATCGCACAAAAACACACTTTCACCAGAAGGCGTTTCAGTTCATGTTGTCAATTATTTTTCTTGTGTTTGACTTCAATACTTGCTTTTCCATCAGACATCTGCGCAAAACTTCACCATTATTTACTTAATGTAAAAAAAAACAGAAGTGCGTAAAGTCGTTTTTTTCCCCATTACATCACAATATGATTTGTTTATTTATTATCGTGGGATGACGACGAATGTAACTATGGTGTTGATTTACAGATATAGAGATTATTATCATTATATATTTCCCCTCGATCTCCTACTAAATTAAGAAATGATTCCGTTTCCTGGTGCGTCCACACATACTGACATATGTTTCTTTTCTTCTTCTGTTGTTTTAATGTTTGTCAACATCTGTTTTTGTTTTTTTAATTCATGACTCTAGTTGCAGAAAAAGGGTCTTTTCGTTGCAGTTTTGCCTGATACACCAATTCTGCTACGACTAAAAATAAAGTGCGAGAAATAAAATAAGAATAAATGAGGTAGTGTAAATAAATTCAACTATAATAGAATCTTTTTAATCAGATTTTCTGAATCAGATTTGCTGTTTTATTCTCTATTTATTGACGTATTTTAACTGATGTGTTTCTTGATAATTCCTTTCCTCTGAGTCCTAAATATCTTTTAACTTGTGTTATATTCTCTGCCTTTCTTAGGCTGTAGCCCATGATGTTTTCAATGTTATTACTCATAAACTGACTTGATTTGGCATAGAATATAAAATATATAAATCAAACTATTTACGGTCGTGGTGGTAATGCAGTACAGTAACGGTTATGAGGTGAAAAACAGAAGAAAACAGCAGCAGATATGACAGAAGTACAATATGTAATCAAGTTCAGAAGAGTCAGATGAAGACCGATCATTTATTTTAAGGGTTAAATCTTTAAGTTTAAGGTTTGGATCCACAGACGTCAACGTAAAAACTGTTCAATACATGACAAACCTGGTAGTAAATGTGAAACAGGTGAAGCGGTGGAAGGTGTGGAAAGGTGAGCATCTGTTCACCTCCAGCGTGTCGGTGTCAACTTGCCTCGTCTTTTTAACGGAGGTGGAATCCCACACCGACACACACATAATAACCAGAGGCTGCAGGTAAAGGCCATTAGCTGATTGTTATTGAAGCCTTTTATGCAGAGACTGTTAACGGTGAGGGGGGGGGGGGTCTGCTTTCATCGACTACTGTGGATTCTCGCTGCACAGTAACAGTAACAACAAAACACTGACTCATTCATTTTCCAACAGGTGACGAATCCTCAGATCAATAATGTACCTGTTAACCCTTAGAAGCACCAGAGGGTTAAAAATGACCCCGTGAGGTTGTTTTATTCCAGTATGTTTGGAATGAAAAGTTATTATTTTATATTCCAGGTTATTATAAAAGTGTTAGTGCAGTCAAAAATAACTTAATCCATGATCACGATGAATCTGATTGAAACTTTAACTCCATGAACCGTCTGCAGCAGAAACACGGTGAAGGTTTGGTTCAGTTTGTCCAGTAGAGCTACTGTTAACGAACATGAACAAACGGTCAGATGATCCAGTACAGACAGGCAGCAGAACCAAGCCTTAAATATGGAAGAGCAGAAACAGCAGGTTGGAAATATGAGGACAAAAAAAACCCAAGACGGAACAGTTGAACTGTTTAATGAACCCGTTCAGTTTAGTTTATACTTTATTCCATGACTGACACAGTCTGTGGACACATAGCATTGATTGGTTGATGGTTTTGGTGGAAATAACGCTGCTCTGGTACCAGACTTAAACTTGAAATACTCCACAGAAAACCTTTAAAGAAGAAATCATGTCTTCTTCTACTTTTCCTCTGATGCCCGCCTTCATTTAGTTCTTGTCATTTCAGGGCAATCCCTACGACTCTTTCCTTCACTCAAAAATGTTAACGTGTATTCCATATGTTCATTCCATCTGGTTCACAACAGGCCTTTAATGACATTATCAAATACATTACAGATCACACAAATCATCCTGATGTTGTGTGACAGTGGCCCCGCCCCCGTGGGCTGGTCCCAGATGTTCGACCGTGGAATGTGTACGTACATGTGTCTGCGTTCGTGCACAGGTGAGGCCAACGTTAACACACGACATGAAACCGGCTCCAACAGGCACATATATCCACATCTGGATCGGCGGCTGGAGCCCCGGCACAAAAAGTCATTTGCTCAAGAGGCATAAACTTGTCTGTTTCATGATGACTTTCTCAGAAACATGTTGGGAGGAGGAGAATAAATGAGTACGAAGGCAGAAAAAACAGATTTGGGGAAAAAGGGAAGATGAGGAAGAAGTGAGTGAGTAGACAATGGGGAGGAACTGATGGATGATGGGATTTGGAGGGAACTACAGCAAAGGGGTGAGTAAATGAAAATGTCAAGATGGAGAGATGGATGGATCCGACAGTTCAAAGCAGGTTCATGGAGTTAAACAGAAAGAGCGTCTGCACATCCGTCCTAATGTTCCAAGGAATAAATTAACCCACGAAAAACTAATGTTATAACAGCCCGAGATTTATTTAGGTTGTTTTAGCAATAAAAGTGTCACAAAATACCACCATCGTTCCATATCTGTTCATTAATTATCATTATTATACATCCTAAATGCTTAGAATAGTGTGTTTTAGTGATAAATAAAAAAAGTGACTTGAATTTTTAATCATATTTATTATGAAAAACAACTGTAAATGTTCAGAAAAATTTTTTATGAGACTATATAAATAAACTTTTGATTGGGTTCTTCTCTAAACTGGGTTTATTTGAGTCTAGTCTAGTCTAGACATATTTCCTCCAGGATGGACCTAATGATGACCTCAGATAAATGCACTCAAATGATCCTCCTGCTCTGATCCATCCCATAATTAATGCATTAATAATCAAATACTGGGTCCAAAAATAGGCTTTAAGACATGTGGCTTTAAAACTAAATCTACGTCTCATTCCAGGTTTGGTGTGGAGCCCATGGTGTCCACTGGAGTTACACGCAGAACCTGCCCACTTAAACACATATAAATCACAAATGATTTTGCAACAGCGCTCATTTTAGTCAAACACTTTGCCTTCAATAATTAGTTCAATTCCCAAAATGCACCTGTGACAGAATAAAGAGATATTCACTAAAATAGTAGTGTGTAATTTTGGTGCATTTTATCAACATTTGTTCTCTATGGTCAATGAAGTAAACATCTTGCTGCTTTATTTTTTTTAGGAACAATTTTCAGTTTCTTTATCTCTGCTGTGGTCGTACATGACCAAACCTCTGAGCAATAATTCAAATGTGATAGAACCAGATTATTTAAAAATGATTGAAAAAGCATCTGAAAACGACTCTAATTTACAAGAAAATGTAAGGCTTTATATCATTTGATTTGTACTTTTTTTTTTTCTTTTGATTATTATTTCAGTTATATCATATTTTTATTCTTTTTTTTTCTGTGTAATGTTTATTTCCAGGAACGTATTTAAATGAGCCTTTCCTGGCATCTATCCTCTCCTGCACAATGGTGTTACTTAAATGAAAATGGTTTATAAAATCTTTTTCTTGTTATTTCATGATGTGCAAATATATAAATACTAAAATCTAAATGAATGTTGTAAAATGTAAAATGCACACGGTCTTCAAAGGGTTAACTGTTGTCTTCTTCATGTAAATATAAGTTCAAACAGTGAAAGCAGAAGAAATGTGACGTGCTTTTAATCCAAGAACTGATCCAGGCTGTGCTCTCAATTATAAGAACTATTTCCTCGAATTATCCTGTGAATGCAGACGCAGCGTTTCACACACCCAAACTATAAAAGCCACTGCCAAAAGATCTCCTTGGCCACTGCTGCTGAGTGATTTATAAAACACACACTCTCACTTACACCCAAAAGATAACACACAGACAGTCAGGACGGCAAGGCCGATGCTGACTGGCCGTCTGTGGTTTGTCAGCTGAGAGAAGACATTAGGCACCGAGGTGCTGACACCACCGTTTCATCATCAGATAAATGACCGGCCCTCTGCCTTTTTCTGTCCGCTGTCTCCGCCTCCAACGGCCTCCTTTTTCATCTTTTCATCAGGAAAGGAATCACCGACCTGGAGTCCAGCGCATACAGACTGTATGTGTGGATAAAGGCCATTCCTCATACCATAATAATCCCTGGAGGTGTGTGTGTGTGTGTGTGTGTGTGTGTGTGTGTGTGTGTGTGGTTCCTCTGCAGCGCCCTCGGCCTCTGACTGTAAATCTGAAAACTGTGGGTGTTTCTCAAAGTCAGTCAAGGATCCTTCGAAGCAACGTCATCAGATTTCACTGAGGACTGTTTCTACGTCCAAGATCTGGATCAGGATCAGGATCAGGATCAGGATCAGGATCAGGATCAGGATCAGAATCAGGATCAGGATCAGGATCAGAATAAGGATCAGGATCAGGATCAGGATCAGACTGGTCTGACTTTTCTGAATCCTCTGTGTCGTTTAAACTCCACAGCCCTTTGTACAAGTATTTGAAAGATGTCAATGAAAAAGAACCAAAATATTATGAAATAAAACCTCAGATTTGTTCTGTTTTAATGGTATGTACTCGGCCCCTGCGTTTAAGCCCTAGGAAACCCCATTTCACAAACCTCTATCATACCTTACATTATTGTGTTGATTTTTGCATGTTTTACACTTAAAGTGACAAAAAAGTGACAAAAACGGTGGATTTAACTAGTGATATGGATTTTTTGGGGCCGAAACCAATTATTTCTTTTTTTTTTTTATATTAGCCTTAGCCAATGACCAATACAGGCTGCCAATAACTGAAGCCGAAACAGATTTTTTTTCCTCTGTTAGAAAATCTATTTTTTTGGTAAAGAAAACATTTATTGAACTCAAAACAATATTAAACTACTATTAAAAAAAGTGTAGAACAGGTAACATGAACATTTACATTCAGGTAAAAACTAAAAGTGTTCAGTCACTTCATTCTTCAGTCAGTTCTTTGTAAAATAAACATCCAGGTGCCGTTGAACACGGAACAGTATCCAAGAACACGGAGGCTCCGTGAATCATGTCAGTACATCACGGCAGGGAAATAAGAACATATCGGCCAATGCAACAGGCCGATACCCACATAAGAAAAAAAAGTAAATATCAACCCAATATATCGGCCGGCCGATAATATTGTTCTATCATTAGATGGAACCGACAAAAATAACAAATATACTGGGTCAAAACAGAAAGCAGACACGTTTCTAAGCCTGTTCTATCAGCTCATGCAAATAATCTGCAAAAATACAAAATAACCCGTGGGGGGGAGGGGCTAACTCTGAATGTTTACAAACAGAAACCGACAATTCCTGCGGATTAAACCTTTAATATACACGAACTCATCCATGAGACGATGGCAAACAGTCGAGCAGTGAACGAGAGTGAATGAAGGACGACCCCACGCCATCAGATTACTGCACAGACTGACTCGGTGGGGGGCGAACGGCCCCAAAGACCCTCACCATTTGGTCCGAGGGTTTGGAACCAGGCGGGGCTATTCCTCTGGAGGCTGTCAAAGCCCCTCCCCTATTTAAACACACACACATTCATATGCCGACGCACGCACAGACCGCTACGACTCCCCAGGCGTCAGGCTCTGAAGCAGCTTTCCAGGGTCGCAGGGGGAATCAAGGGGGATTATGGGTGATGACACCAACAACCAACCTCCAAACACCACTGTTAATCTGTTTTTGTAGATTGGGTTTTTACAGTTTTTCAATATTATCTCCGATGATGGGACTAAGTGTGTAATGGAATTAATCGTTTACTCGACTCATCTGCTGCTTTTTTCAAAAAACCCAAACTTTTCTCAGTTTTGGATGTGAACGTTGACCAAATATGTTCACTTCACTCATGCTCCTCCCAAACTTTTCCACAACTTATTTATGTTGTCTTCTGTTATTTACAATTATCCTACACGATATTCAAGTAAATGCGATGTTCAGTATTCTCTAAAATATGGTCGACCTCATCTTTGGAATCATCTTCGACCTGAACTTCAATCAACATCTTCTTTATCATTATTTAAAAAGCATCTGAAAAGGACTGTAATTTATGAAAACATTTAAGGCTTTATATAATTTGATGATTTATAATTAGATTTGTATTTCTATTGTTTTTACTTTAGATTATCATTTCAGTTATATCGTATTTTGAATTGTTTTGTTTCTTCTTCCTGTGTGTTGTTTATTTTCAGGGAGGTAAGAGAGGCAAGAGGCATTTAGTAAATATCTGTAAAGTTTTGCGCATATGTCTAATGGAAAAGTGACTTATGTCTCGGTTATATTCGTTGCCTTAGTGCATTTTCATGGCTTTATACATGAAATGAATAGGAAATAAATCTCTAGCTCGAAGCTAACTAGAATGGGAAATTCCATAGACATGCTAATGATTAGCATTGAACTTAACATTTACATCTCTTTATTCAATGACAAAGACTTACATCAGATATATTTTCAGTATTCATTCCTACAATAACTGACAAATGTTTTTCTGGCCAAACAAACAGAAAAAAACATCTCAAATTGATAAGTGATATCGATAATAGAACTGGAATCCCAGAATTCTTGTCAATTCCCAGAATTAAATCCCTGCAAATCAGAAATGGCTGCACATGTGAAGTTATTGATTTTTTCCTGAATATTTCAACTTCCGCCTTTAAACGAGGCTCAGACTCACCTTCCACTTCACCTTCTATCATCCATCAGCTGTTCTTTTTATTGTATTCCTTCCTGCGCTTTTCATTTCCTGCATTTTTTTCTCTGTGTTTTACCCATCAATCACTTTTCTGGGAGTTAGCTACAGCTTTAAGCCTGATGGGATCCGCAGTCCCCGGAGGAAGCCCAGATGGTTCGGCTGGATCTCCTTCCTCTCCTCTCAAGAGCAAAAAGAGCATTTGTATGAGCAGAATGAGCCGCTGAATGTGTGCACGTCGACTCTGTTTCTGCTCAGGAGGAAATGAGGATTTACAGCTAAGAGCCAGACACGGAGCAGGACCGACATTCGCCACCGACGGCGGAGCGAGAACAGCGGTGATGGGAAAACCAGCCTCCGAAGCTAGAACCCTCCTCCGCTCTAATTGCACTGGTGCCCGTTTTAAAGACCCTCCTAACGTCTGTTTCGTTTCTACGTGGGTGAAACGCGCTCTAATGCGGCACATTCACTGATGACAGCTTAAAAACCTGTCTGAGCAGATTGACAACAGCCCAAACTCTGTCCGTCCCGTAACACAAACCAGATGACATGTTAAAAAAAAAAAGCCAAACTGGCGGTGCAGTGTAAGTGTAGCTGCGTCCAATGATGTCAGGCATCACTTAAAGCTTTTATATGTGGATTCTGGCTCGGTCGTAAACCCTTAAGTGAAGCCAACTGAACGGCGCTCGAACGGCTGTAATTGCAGACGCCGGTTAAATTTTGGGCTTGTGGTCGACTCTAGCTGCATATATTCCAGCTCACATTTCTCCTGGTCCATGTGTGGGCACGTCGAGGCATGTGTGCGTCGAATCCTTTACATCAGGGGTTTCAAATTCATTTTAGTTCAGGGGCCACATTCATGGTCTCAGTAAAAATAATAATCTCGAAATAATACGGATGCACAATAACTATCGACACCAATTATTATTTGTCTGATATTTTAAAAAACGACGTCATTCATATAATTCTAATAATTAAAGTTTTCACTGATAAGTTGAGCCTATAATAATAATTATAAATTGCGTAGATTTCACTTATTTCACCAGTAAACAGAGCACGTTGTTGCAACCGCCATAAAAACCAAGAACAAGAAGAAGACGAGGAGGTTTTCAGTTACTTACAAAAACTTACAAAAATCAGCATCTGACCAAGTGTATTTGTCTCATTTCTAGTCCAATTATCTCATCACACTTAAAATAAGGCAAAATCACCTAAAGAAGAACTTTTCAGTGAGATATAAGAACAGATTTATAGACAATAGATCTGGAAAATCTGAAGCAAGAAATCTGACCACTTCATTTGTTCCATTGGCAGATTTTTTTTTTTTTGCTTAATTCAAGATTTTTTTTGCTCAATTCAAGCAAAAAAAAAAAATGGAACAAGTGAAAATTATCTCGGTACATGGAATGAGCCCATGTCCACGTGGATGAGCTGAATAAGCCCCGCCCCCAGGTCCTACCTTATGGTTCTTGCCGTGTCTGTAGACCATCCAGTCCTCCCCGTTGGTGCTGACCTCCAGCTTGAAGGTGGTGACGTAGTACGACTTCTGCGTTTCCTTGGAGATGGCGCCTTGCGTGGCGATGCCGGTAATGACTTTTAAAACATGGAGGTCCACCTGTTGGAAGGGACGAGGCTGCGCGTTAATGCTAGAGTTCAAGTTAAAACCGACAGCACGGAATTAGTGAAAGAACCGCGATGGAACCAGTGGATTCACAACTGATGTTTGGAATCAGTGGTTTGACTGGTGCTGTGTCGGCTTTTTGGAGCTGGAAGTGACCATATTTGGACAAAAGGGGGGGGCAATAGTAGCCTGGGGGTGTTAAAGGTGAGCTAATGCTAAATGGTAAATTTCATTAAGCATTTGCGTAACAAATTCATTTTACTGTTCCTGGTTGCTTTGGACGCCCTTAGAATTTAACACAATCTGAAATATTATCATGAAATTTTTGCATTTCAAAAGGTGAAGCTGCATCAGACCCAGACAAACAAATGCAAATAATCCTAGTTTGGTTTATTGTTAATGAGAAAAAATAACCAAACTAAACTCTTGACACTTTCAACATGTCGTGTTTCAATGAGAGTTAATCGCTGCTGCCCATAAATCATCAAAGTGTTTTACGGCCATTTCCAACCGATACGAATCCATCATTCGACACTGAGAAAGATTATTCATGAGATGAAAATATTCCGGACCGTCGTCGATCGTTTGAGGTGTGGTTGTCCAAGCAGCTTCACCCCAAGGTCAGAACATGCAAAACATAAAAGCTACAGCTCTGCAGCAGTGGATGCAAGTAGTCACACACCTTTAAAGTTTACACAAGCTCAAATATTATCAGGAAATATTAGAGGAAAAAAACCTTTTTATGTTTCTAAAGGTGTGGCTGCATCACACACAAACAGATCCTTTTATTTGGTTTATTGTCAATAAGAAAAAACCCAAAACTCTCAACAGTTTCAACATGTATTTTGCTGAAACATCCAGTTTGGACTTCGATGGAACTGAGCGCGTGCAGAAGCAGCATGTGGGTTTGGAGAATGTGTTGAGTGATTCTTAAAGTAATAAAACCCAAATGTATGGAGTGAACAAAACCTTCCATGTATTTACAGTCAGTGAATATGATTATTAGGAACATTTTTTCTCTTCAGTTTATTTTTTTTTTTCACACTCAAATAAACCCAAAATATTTCAGTCTTTTGTGCTTTTGAAGACTTTAAAATCACAAATAAGCATCATTATTTTCATTTTGTTGGGGAAAATCTCTAACTGCACTTATTTTCTTCAGCAAAATTCAGCCAAAACAAGAACAAAATCACAAAATCAGAGACGACACTCGTTCTGTTCAGAAAACGTGTTTTTGATGTTTTCTGCCTTTTGTTTCCTTCTTATACAAATAATGTAACTGTTTGGTTTCTTAATACGAGAGAATTGAAGTTAAAAATATACAGAAGGGAGCATGTGAGTTTGACTTAAGGGTGATTTTTAATGTAATTTATTCCAAATGCATGGGGTTGAACAAAACTCTTTTTCCATCACTGAATATTCAGGCTGGAAAAATGTCTGAGATCTTTGTAGGGGGTCGAGATATAGCAAATTCAACACCAATACCTCCTGGAAAATAATTAGTAATTCAGCAGATTTCCATAAAAGGTCAGTGTAAGGGCGAAGACACACTGAACCGACTGCCGATCGGTGCCAGTAAAGGTAGTCCTACCGATCAGTCTGCCCACGTCTGCCCGACACCGTCAAAAAAGTGTGAGAAACAGAAAACCAACGACCGACTGGAGCGTACGATCTGCGCTAACGGAGATGACGGAACATCTCTGTAGACCCGAACCCAGAGCTCACTGTGGTCCGTTATTGAACTGGTTGAACGGATGGTTAATAATAAGAAGACACTGGTGTTGTCAGCTCTGGGGCTTCTACTGGTGGAAGAAGAAAGACGTCACAGAAGAAAACTGAGGCGAAATCGCACAACGCTAACAATGCTAACAGTAGTCGCTTTTCCATTGACCCTCAAACTGCACAAATATAACACGCTTATAAAAATGTACCTAAAGGAAAAACGACAATTTCGCCAAAACTCATTTTTCAATTAAAGGTTAAATAACGAGTTGAGAGAAGAATAGTGTCTCAGTTGTTTATATGTCGTATGCATTTAGTGAATAGACAATAAATAATCTTTTAGTCTTTGAATTATTTAATTGAATGTTCCACACATACAGGCCTAAACTTCATTGATCCTCAAATCATGGGAAAATAACTTGCGCCTAAAAATTTGCCAAATGGAAAAAGGAGAATTTCGCCCAAACTCTTGTTTTTAGGCTTTTACAACAGCCCCCAGTGGCCGTCTGCGGTATTACACCTTACTATACTGAATAAAGTCCTTGTGCTTTGGTTTAAACTTCTAACTCGCTGCGTAAACATGACTCTGTGCGTTCAGAACGTCCTCAGTGGATTCCATTCCTTCTGTAAACAAAGAAAAACTGCAAATAACAACAGAATATTGGAGGAATTCCCTGGGATCTGGATCTCATTCTAATTCTGATCTTACCCTTAAACTCAAGTTCAACATTTATCACAACCATCTCTCACCTTTGCTGCCCTCCTTTCTCCCCCTCCTCCTCCTCCTCCTCTTCCTCAGCAGATCGATAGTAATGACCCGAGGCTCATTTTAATTTCCTCCCATACAAAAGCTATAATCACCTCCTCGTCCTGATTCTCGATGCTACTCTGGTACTCAGGTTTTTCTCCTTCATTCTGACGTCTTTAAAGCAGATCTATTTTCCTTTTGCTCCACAGCGTCCACAGAACAACACAACTATTACAAAAACAAGAGGAATTTTAGGAAACTTGACCCTCCAGTGCATCATTTACATAATAAAACCAGGTATTATGTCTTACTAAGAAAACTCTAAACCACAAATCCGGAGGAAATCCACATAGAGTTCTGACTTCCTTTAAATGTTTGATGCAATAAAACTGTTTTGATCTGTACTTATTGTTAAAAGTCTTTATATTACAGCTTGAATACTATATATTCAACATATCCTCTTGTAAATTAAACTCACAAAATGAAATATATGAGCATTGGACGAGGACATTCAATTACCACCTCTATAAACATGAAATCTATAATAGACATTACATAAAATAGAACATTAATTAACATTAAAGTGTCCAAAATGAGTTTTTTATTAAGGTTATGACAATGTCCTGGTTAAGATTTTGACCGAACATCTATTTGTTAGGGTTAAAAAAGGCTTTGGGTGATAAAATAATCTCAACACGGGGTTGTGATAATGTTTAGGTTGATAAAGATGATAAGGTTTGGGTTTTAGGTTATAACTGTGATCACATGAAGGGGATTAAAATGTTTCTTCGTGTTAATAATCTGACTTTTCTCTAAATATCCTTCTTTCTTCAGGCTTCAGATGTTACCAGGAGATTCACTCAGGTGGAGCTTCATCAAATTCTATATCATAATAAATACTGAAACTGATGAATTTTGAGAAAAATACTGTAACTGTGTAAGTTTTATAACATTTGATCTTGATCCAGTTGTTAAGTCTGACACTAGTTATGGTTCAGAAGGAGCTAAATTCATTTATTTAACTCTGCCAGTGTTTTATCTGCAGATGATTGTGATTTGAAGTGTCTTTAATTTAGTTTCCCTTTACTTCATGTTCACACATTATCATTTTATTTACCGTCACCTGAACTGGACAGACACAGATATATTAGTGACAAATGAAACATGAAGTGTAAAGATGTGAAATATGTCATAAAAGCCTTATTCTATATCAGGTGAATCCATAAAGATGCAGTTGGAAGCAGTGACGGTTAGCGAACACGCTAACGCTGTCACCTGACTCCGTTTTTTCTCACTCGTTTATGACTTATAACTTTATTTACCAGCTTCATAATTACATGTGAAATGATAGAGTGATAACTGTATGTGTTTTATGGACGCAGACATTAGAGGAGATCAAACACAGAAGTGAACACAAAAACAGGAAATGAGTCATGACTGAACCAGATTAGAGCTAAAACAAAATAAGAGCATTAGACCAAAAAAGTTGACATTATTCATTCTGTGTCTTAATATATGTTTGTATGTATTTCTTTTCTTTCTCTGTTGTGTTGATCACTTCTTTCCTGTTACTTTTTATTCTATTTGAATGGAGTTACTGTCACACCCAACACTTTCCCCCTGGGTTTAATAAAGCATTCTGATGCGGATTATTCTATTAAATAACAGGATTCAGACTGGTTTCCTGTTCTTAAATCCTCATGTTTTTCATTTATAACCAGCTCAACCTTCTACAACACCACCACCAACCTGCATGTATTATCATATCATCTGTTTAGTGTGTATATATCTTGTATTTGGTGGACGGTGGATGTTTTGTGCCAGTTTCTTGTTTATAAACTGAGCTTTTGTATAAAATAGAATAAAAGACAAAGCAGTGAGTCAAGAGCTGAAGATGTGAACGGCTTTTGTGGAGGTTATAACATTTATTCTCCTCCAATGGAGCTGTTGGAACCTGTAGATTAATCAGAACTTGTTTGTGTGTGTGTGTGTGTGTGTGTGTGTGTGTGTG
>JAPTYQ010002126.1:0-13752 GCA_029814465.1 Ostorhinchus cyanosoma | reverse complement strand
CCATCCATCCATCCATCCATCCATCCATCCATCCATCCATCCATCCATCCATCCATCCATCCATCCATCCATCCAAGCATTCTCACCAAAAACAGAGAAATATTTGACTTTAGTTTTGTAATTGTATGTTAATTCCATTCCATAAGTTGTTGATAAGTTGGATACACATTTGTTGAAGTGTTTGTATATGCCATTTAATTTATTTATTGTTATTATCATAGATTATATATATATCCTTTTAGTATTATATTTTTGTGGTTGTTGTTTCTGCTGGTTCTGGAATAAAGGACATTTTCAGACATTTTTCCAAACTTTTCCTTTAAAATAATTGTTTAATCAAACTGTACTGATTGCAAAAAAAAAGTGATAGCTGCAGCTTTAATGTGAAACAGTCAGTGTTAAAACACTGTTGAGGATTTTTCAAATATATTTCTTGGTTGGCATTTATCTGTGAATCTCCCCTTTGGCCGCTTCCATATTTATCTCTGTACAAACATGTGTAAAACCCAAAAGGACAATGTTCTTGACTGTCAGAACCTCTACAAATGCTGGTTGAGGGTGAGAACAGAGATGACTAAAAGAGTTTTTCAATGCACTGCCCTTTCATCATGGAATGACGTACAGAAAGGCCTGAAACTGTCAGAACTTGTTACGTTGGGGGAATTTAAGTCTATTTCAAGAAGACAATCCAGTTGGTCAGTGTGATGCTTCTAAGTTTGTGATTAAATCATTGTTGAACTTGGATTATATTAATTTTGAGCTGTTTTTCATTGTATATCATCAGACACTGTGTTTATTTGTATTGTATGAGAGTTGTTCTATTTAGTTCTATTTAGTCTTTTTATGTTGTTATAATAATGTTCTCTTGGTCAGTGAGGTTCATTAATTCATAAAGACCCAAACAGCCACTGAAAAACAGAACCATCAACTAATCTACAATGTTTGATAACTTCTGAACCAATAAATGTATTAATATGTTGAAATAATAGGTGTAAGATAGAGTTTGTCATCTTTTCATGGTCATCACATATGACCCCTTTGGATGTTCAGAAGTTCTGTGGTTACTGTAGAAACATCTTTTACAACATTGATTCATCAGTTAATGGTAGATTTGACTGTAAAAGTGGCTTTTTCTTCAGTTTTGTGTGTTTCTAATTAGAATAAACTTCAACTTTAATCTGAGCTTTTAAGAACTTCTACATGATCAGTAAATTAAATGTAGGAAAACACCTGATTTACACTGAACCCCCCCCCACACACATACACAAAATACAGAAGATAATAATATAATAAATGATGATAAATCAATTAGGATATATAATATAGAGAAACAACTTTTGGGGAAGTGCCACAAAAGTGCCACTGGGTCTTTATGGCATAAATAATATATTGTAACTCAGTCATAACACAGTTTCATTCTGAGTTATATCACAAATCCATACCCCTGTTAGAGGGCATTTCTCACATTTGCACATTTTCTTTAAATTCAGTGAGTAAATGGTTTCCACTGAATGACCTCAAGGAAAAATTTTAATTATTTTGAAGTAGAAAATATTCAGAGGCCAAACCTCCACCAAGGCTGTCTAGTTCCTCCATAACATCCCCAGCCTGATTATGCAAATGAGCACAGATTTTATTTTGCTTTCTGAAAGACAATGGTCCGAAGATGATTCAGTTAAAATGTGAAAGAAATCTGTGCACAGAATGGAACATATTCAACCTGTCAATGTCAAACTTGTTTTAGTTCTACTTTTTCGCTCCATACAAATACACCAGTAAAAACAAGGTAATCATAGCTATTCATGCCGTATGTGGTACTTATCTTTGGTTATTTTTATTTGCAGAAACTTTGTGCAAAAACCCATTTATATGTAACAAAATATAATACACTGCCAACGTAAATAGCCCTTTCTTTGATATGAACTCCTTGTATTGACTCCTCCTCCTCCAAACCATTAATTATCAATTACCAACAAATCAGAATCAGAATTTTTCTATTTCATCATCAAAACATTACAATTCCTTTCCCTTTCCAGTCTCTCCCATGACTGAATGTGTTGCTGTCATGCACATTTTCTGTCTGCATCCATGTCACGTGGAAAAATGCAAATATTTCCATAAAAAGCACAATTTGTAACACAAGTAATATTAACCCATAAGCATCCAGTGCTGTCAGTTCCCAAATGAAATTTTGTCTATATCTGACTGTTCTTCAGTGATTTGTGATCATTTATTATAATATTATCTTCAGTGTTTTGCATTTTATCAGTGGAAATCAGGTATTTTCCTGTATTTAATTTACTGATCATGTAGATGCTCATAAAAGTTCTGATTAAAATTGAGAGTTATTAGATCAGAAACAGAGAAAACTGCAGAAAAAGTCACTTTTTCAGTAAAATATATCATTAACTGAACATAAACGAAGCATTTCCATGCACTGTCATTTATCAAACTCCTCGGGTTTTACTGATGAATCAATGTTGTAGAAGATGACGGTTCCACATTCATGGAGCCTCTGAACGTCTAAATGGGTCATATCTAATGACCATGAAAAGATGACACAAACTGTATTTTGCACCAATTATTTACATGTATTGATAGAATTAGTAGATCAACAGGGATTAAACAGCTTAGATCAGTACATGCTTTTGGTTGGTGATGGATGTTTGGGTCTTTAACCGTTTAACGACAAACATATCATATTTGATACATGAGTTTCGAAGCCCTCTACATGATCAGTGTGATATTTTTTCTCTTGAAAAACCTGATGTTTACAATTAGATACATGTAATACACGGATTATCCACTAGGGGGAGGAATTTGTTCATCAGAGGCTGGAATGGCCAACCCTGGTCCTGAAGAGCCACTATCCTACATGATTTAGATGTTTCGCTCTTCCAACACACCTGACAGTTGTTATCAGGCTTCTGCAGAGCGTGATGACAGGCTTATCATTTGAATCAGTTGTGTTGGAAGAGGCATACATGCAGGATACAAGATGGTGCTTGTCCAGGACCAGGGTGAGCCACCCCTGACCAGAGGCCTTTCCAGTGACACTACAAGAGGATGAGGAAGGAGGCAGAACCAATTATGAAAAGGAATTACCAACTTGTCCGACATGTTTGTGTTATATCATGTTTTTTTTGTTGTTTTTTTTTTCAAAAATAAAATTTGAGCATTGAAACCCAGTGTATGAAATATGATGCAAAATTGAAACTCATAGATGGGAATTATATTTGGAAAAAAAGTTTTTGGTTGTTCAGAAGGAACAACTGGAATTTTCTGTCAATGATTTAATGCAGTGTTTTTCAACCTTTTGAATCCACGTGGGATTCAAAAGCAGTCGCCTGAAATTTCTAGTAATTGATAAAAATAAAACGTATCAATAAAAAACATTTGGTGAGTTTACAGAGACAATCACAATCCATAAAAAGCATGATAAACTGAGTCTGAAACTGAAGCACTGTGGTTCTGTTTATCTGTCAAATTTTCATTGTGGTCGGTTTCAGATGATGCAGCTCTTTTATAATTCATAGTTTGAGCTATTGTTTGTTCAGTATTAATTGTAAGCCTTGTAAATACAAGCTGGACTGACTGTACATATCCTGACCAAGGAAAATCAAATACTTACTTTTTACAGTAATCTACACCTGTCTTTTCTGCCTCTGTCCATAATAATATCCATTATGTGGCCTAACTGTTGTCTAAAATTAACATTTATTTGCAACATTGTATAGCAAACTATTGAATGATCAAAAACAAATACATTTTAGCAACAAAAAAAAAAAGTCCCCGTTTTGAATGTCTGTGCTCGGCAGAAATTTGTGACGTTAACCCTTGTATGGTGGGACCTTGTATGTTGGAACCTGCTTTCAGTTTTTATCAAAAGAAAAGTGAAACAATAAATTTTTTTTTCAACCTGAAATTCATTGGCTTTGGCTCAGTTTCTCTGAAGAACATAAATCAAGACACATTTTCAATGACCACATATTGTACACCCACCCTATGCATTTATATTACTGTTCATACAAGGGGTTTGGTGTGTTTAGTTGTCAAACATTATGCTTCATTTGTAAATGTGTTTTTTTTCACACTCACTCCACTTGATTAGAACTGATTTTCTTTGTTTTATTACATTTTGCTAAAAAAAAAAATAGTTGCACATTAATTCCTAAATGTGATCTAACAAACGTGAAGGACAATCATTAACCATGTTTGCTTTTCATATGACTTGTAATTGGAATGATGAAGTAAACATCTGTTGAGTATTAATAGGCGTAATTTACACGGGGAATAGGGGGGGTCATGATCCCCCTAATAATCAGTACCAACCAATATAACCCCCCCCCCAATATAATCACATCATTCTGATTAATAAATGTATTAATTATTTTGCATAAACAATTTGTTGATTTTTTTTCCTTATTAAGTGTATTTACCATAAAAATTGTAGCATTTCTAATCATCTGGTGATGTAGTAGCCCCCCCCCTGCCAAATACTTGGTCTTACCCAACCCGAAGTTGCTGGTTCGAGGCATCGGTTTATAGTAGTGCAGAAGCGAGCTAAATGTGTGTTGTCTTTTCAACAAAAATGGTTCACACAATTTCCTTGGTTGCATTACAGTGCCACTTTACAAGGGGTCATATGTTTTCATTGTGCCAAAGTTTATTTGAATCAGTCATCATTTGCAAGCAAGTGTGACCCTCCCTTTGTGAGTGTAGGCTTTAGAAATTGGAAAAAGGCAATCCAGAGGTTCTCAGGACAAGCAAAAAGTCACTTGCATATCCATGCCATGAACATCTATGCTCAAAAAGGGAACACTGTAGCCTTACAGCTTTTTTCAGCTGTTGTCAAACAACAGAAGGAAGCAAGACATGGATTATTGAAGATTGTAGGCTCCATCAAATACTTAGCTCGGCAAGACTTGGCTCTACGAGGTCATGTGGAAGAGAAGGGCAATCTATCCCAACATCTTAAAGAAAAGGCAGAAGATGACCCTGTTTTTCAGAAGTGGTTAGAGATAAACAAGCAGAGTTACACAAGTCCTCTCATTCAGAATGAAATGCTTGGCATAATGAGCAATGAGATTATTAGAGGAATAGCTAACACTATCCGATGCCTACCAGTCACACAGTTTGCCTTGATTTTCGATGGGACACAAGACAAGACAAGACAAGTAAAGAACAAGTCAAGAACAAGAATCTGTATGTCTTCGTTATGTGGATCATGATTTAAGTCCTCATGAGGAATTCATCGGGATGTATTCAGTGACCGAAACTACAGGGGCATATCTTGCAAAAATTGCATTAGATGTACTGTGCAGACTAAATTTGCCATTGTCAGCACTGCGTGGGCAGACATACGATGGCGCAGCGAATATGTCTGGCAAATATTCTGGTACGCAGGCTCTTATCAGGGAGAAACAGCCACTAGCTTTATATGTGCACTGTGGACCACACTGTGTGAATCTGATAGCACAGAAGGCATGTACAGTTTCTAGAGTTGTGTGAGATGCCCTTGATTGGGTTCATCAATTAGGAGTTTTGTGTGGACAATCTGGCAAATTCAAACAGATGTTTCATCAGATAGCAATATCTGACCATGGATCCTCAAGTGCCCTGAAGCCATTGTGTGAAACAAGGTGGACTGTTAGACACGGTGCCATCCATTCCGTTCTAACCCAGTATGACTCTATCCTCACTGCTTTACAGGAAATGGCAGGGACTAACTCTCCCACTGCAGCCACTGCAAATGGGCTGTTTCAGCAGTTTATGAGAGGCAGTACTGTACTTGGTCTTGTGATGGCACAAGCAGTTATTGGAGAGCTAGAATGTCTCAACACTTCTTTTCAGAGAAGGACAGAGACGGTTTCTGGTATGCAGGCTGCGGTTTGTAAGGTTCAGTCTACTCTCAATGGCAAGAGAAGTGATGAGGCCTTCCAAAGCCTTTTTGAAAAGGCATCTAGAATTGTGAATTCTTTAGACCTAGAACCCAAAACAATGCCAACAGTTTGGCAACCACCCAAGCGCGATAGAGGAGAATCAAGTGGTTTCAGTTCCAAAACTCCTATGGAACACTATAGAGTTGAGTTTTATGAGGTGCTTGACACCATTCATACACAGTTCACAGAGCGTTTCCAACAAGATGGTCTTCTTACCCTGCAAAAGCTGGAGAACACCTTGCTTTCTGGCAATATTGACTCAGTGGTTTGTGACTATCCAGAAATGAATGCCCAGCTGCTGGAAATCCAATTACCTATGTTCAAACATAATTACATGTACAGTTCCTGTGGAGAGGCTGCAAACATTCTCAAAGGGTTGCCATTAGAAGTATGAGGGTTATTCATGGAAGTTGAAACTCTGGTAAGGTTACTCCTTGTGGTACCAGTCTCATCCTCTGAGGCAGAGAGGAGCTTTAGTGCTCTTAGACGATTAAAGACATGGTTACGCACAACTATGACACAGCAGAGGCAGAACCATGTTGCAGTGTGTCACATTCATCAGGAGAAATTGGACCTCTTAACTAAGAAGTCAGTGTGTACACAGTTCATTTCTTTTGCTCCCAGACGCAAACTGGTATTTGGTGCTTTCACCTGAATTACCAAACAATATGTATAGTCTCCTGCTGGCAGAACAGACAACAGAATGGCATCCTGTTTATTGTAGTCAAATACGTAGCATGGTATGTGTGTTAAGTTGTTGTCTAATATGTTGTAACATACCTTAGTATGTGGTTACAGATGGCACTTTTGTTTGGATTTTGTTAGTTTGAACAGGTGATGCCCTCCAATATGTGAAATCAGTTAAATAGTGCCATGTTCAGAATAGAGGTGCAAGCTGCACTCCAGTGCGCCACCCTGGATTGTGTGATGTATTGAGTGTTATCATGAATTGTGCATAAGCCTGCTATGTAGAGTTTCTTGGTGTTAATAAAGTCATGCAATTGATTAATTCTTAAAGTTTTTTTGTTCATAGTGTATGCCAACACAGGAATGCCAAAATGCTGTGCTGTAGGCTATAGTAAGAATAGATAAAAGATAATTATTAATAATTACAGCTTTTGGCTTCTTCAACTTCACTAATGCCCCAGTTGCATATACCAATCCAAGAATCAGTAGTTGCACCACTGTGTATATGGATTCTTTCCACAGATTTATTTGTGTAGGGATGGTTAATGTGTGCACATACATGGTTAGAGTGTCTTTTTTTCCCTCATTGCTTTTGCCAGATCAAACCAAGTTTAACCTACTCTTGCCACGTTTTGTTTTTTTTTTTTCAATTCAAACGCAAGTTTAGTTCAAAAGTAATTTCAGCAATATAGATCTCTTGTGTGACGTGTAATTCACCCCCAATCATTCAAAAATTTAAAGATTTTTAGTCCGCGCATCACCGACCCCAGCAGTTTTGAAATCCTGCAACGGCCCTAGTGTGTCCCCCCCAATGTTTAACCCAAAGTTATGCCCTTGTGAGTATTTTAACATAAAATTGTTTGATTGTGTTGTTTTGAAAACCCAAAATTCTAGTGGGTCCGCCACACCCATGAACACTGGCTGAGTAAGAAAAATACTAACACCACACAAAGGCTAAAATGGGGTCATGAGCAACAAAATGTTGGAAACCACTGATTTTAATGGTTCAAGCTTTACAGGGTTCAGGGTTAAAAAACCAAAACAAACAAACAAACAAAAAAAACTCTGCCTGTGCGTAATGTCACAGATCCCTAACCTTATTTCCTCACTAAAATTAAATGGTCTTGTTGTGGGGAATGAGCCACAGTTTGACATTTACTTTATTTTTCCTGTTGTTTGTTCAGACTAGTTTTGTGTGGTGAAGGTGGCAGAAGGTGAAGAGCACTCATTCAGTGTGCATTGGTAGTTCTTCACCCAACTCTAATAAAATGAAAAAGCAAATATTCATGTATAAGCTGCATTAGGGGCTTGGGCATCGACATGAACCACTGTTCCCATTGCAAAGCAAAGCAACAGTGCAAACGTATTGTTCTTCTGCATGTTTAAACGTGTTATTCACCTTCCGAGTTTTTGAAAAAGTAAAAAAAAATTGACACATGAACGTGCATCCTACACGGGTTTGGTGTGCTATTACTTTTCTCAACAATCCGATGCACAGATTTCGTAAAAAATGCGAAAAACACTCAGGAATGTCCATCTGTCCACATTCAAGTGGCTACCATTCATAAACAATACATTGGAAAGGTATGCAGTAAATGACGAAATGTGTTCAGATTGGCCCAGTGATTATGGATGTCATCTCGTGGGAACAATATGTCTTATGGTTTTCACCCAAAAATGCGATGAAAAACCCCTTTCATTCTTAATGGGGACACCAGAAAAGTGGCCTTTTTTCCGACCACTACTAGTTCGCCCTCAGACTTCATTTAAACTTTAAAACACAGGCATTTTTGTCCTCTCTGCAGGAATGTAGGTCTCATGAGGATGGGATGTACGATTTTTGATAGAGGACTCTTCAAACTGACCTTGGTCAGCTCAAAATCTGACTTTTTAGAGTGTGTGGTCACCTTGGTAACAGCCACTAGAGTGAGAAAGGAGCAGAAAACTTCACTGGAAAATTTATGAACAACTCGCCCTCCCGACCAAACAATACATAGGAGGTGAATGATATTTTACCAAAACATAGCCACGGTTCCTAGGATTCAAACGAACCCACGTTTGAAGACCTAAATCTTTTTAAAGTGAAATGACAGGAACCAGTTTTTCATGAATTCAGTGTTTTTCCCCAAAGGCACCATTATATATATATATAAAAAAATGTTGTCTCATGTTGAGTGCTTTTCCACTGCCATACGTTGGTAATTTCTCACAGTACAGACAAACAAACATGCATATTTGTGTTCCCCAAGTTCTTGTGACGCAAACGATAAGCTTACTTTTCACCATCATTTACGGTTTTTCTTTAAATTGCATTTCTGTGAAGGCTGGTTTGAGCCATTCAGGCAGGTTTTTTCTCTGTCTGAGTCTGTGTCTCTTTCTCTATTTTTTACGTGCGATCTTGCCGTGGTAACGGGGAATGTGGCCTGTGTGGCTAATAATAAACCTAATTAATCTGCCATGGCATACATCTGACATGTTTCTTCTCTCATAGCAACCAAGTAGAGTCCTTAGCAAATCTGTCTGTGAGAGTACTACTCCTACTGCTCATCCTATTAATATTACTACAACTAATACTACTCCTGCTGCTCCTCCTTCTCCTGTTACTTCTACAACACCTCCTACTCCTCCTCCTCTGTCTACTGCTACTCCTACAACTCCTCCTCCTCTTCTTACTCCTCCTACTCCTTCTCCTCCTGCTACTACTCCTGCTAATCCTCCTCCTCCTGTTGTTCCTACGGCTCCTACTCTTACTACTACTATTCCTTCTACTACTACTACTACTCCTCGTTCTTCTCCTCCTCCTGCTGCTACTCCTACTACTCCATCTCTTAATACTCCTCCTGCTACTGCTATGACTCCTCCTCCTACTCCTCCTCCTCCTGCTACTCCTATGTCTCCTCTGCCTACTACTACTACTATTACTACTCCTCCTTCTTCTTCTCCACTTCCTACTCCTCCTCCTCCTGATACTCCTCCTTCTCCTCCTAGTACCCCTCCTTTTCCTCCTCCTCCTCCTCCTCCTAGTACTCCTTCTCCTGCTACTGCTATTTCTCCTCCTCATACTCCTGCTCCTCTTACTATTAACTAATATTACTGATAGAAAAAATGATTTAAACTGATTTTCTCTCTCACACACAAAGATCTTCAATTACATCTAATAATTATATACTATTACAAATTTAATTAATTGCAATTAATATAACCTTCTTAGTTGTACAACTTTAATAATACATATTAATTAAAAATTAACTGACATGCATGTCTCACACTGCAGGAGCTTGATAGCACAGACACAAAACAGCTGAAGCTCAGGTGATCAGCATCACCAAATCAGGCCACACATGACTAAAACAAATGAATAAAATCTCCTGTCATGTGTGCTGTGTTTCTCAAACATTTCTCTGTGTCATTGTCCAGCTACATGCTGCTTCAGGCTGGACTTGGACACAAAATGCCCCTCCCCCCGACCCAACCCCTGAGCCCCTCTCATGATTTCCGCATGCAGGAATTGTCTAGTTTGCATTATTTTTTTCTACTCATAGCTTCTTAATATTTTATTTTTGTAGAAGGCTGCCATTTTATTCTCAGCAAATATCTCAGCTTTGTTCTCAGAAATGTATGACTTTATTTCTTGAAAATGTCTCTGAATATTACACTCCACCTTCTGCTTGAGCCTTTTGAAATATACAGAACAGATAGAGAAGTCAATATACGGTGCCTATAAGGTTCTTCTTTTATTAATTCTGAAAATGGTTTTGTAGAAATCTATTTTCACTTTGACATTACAGTTTATTTTTTTTGTGTGTGTAAATTCTTGTCAAATATGGCAGGTTACAGGACCAGGATTCCACTTTTCAAAGCAATAAAACAAGAAAAATATATATAATATATAAAATATTTTTCATACACACTGTACTTATCGAGTTTCATACAGACTCACATATCTGTCAGTGAGTTTTAATGATCGTTTGCAGATGCACAGACAGATGCTGAGGAGTTTATGCTGCTTTCAAGGGTCATGAAATAATATATACTGAAAACAGCTCCGGTCCTTCCTTTGAATAATTACTGCTGTGATTCATATGTTTCAAACATAACAAGATGCAGGGAGTAGTTTCTCATTATCCCAGGATCCATCAGGCTCAAATGATGGAAGAGCGTGAGATTCCATTTTCACCTATGGACTGGCCACCACAGATTCCAGACCGGAACTACATGAAGAATGTTCAAGATGTGCTGGAGAAGACTTTAAACAGTGGCCTGACTCTCGTATCATCAATACAAGATGTAGGTCAGTGGTTCCCAACATTTTTTGTCTTGGTACTCCATTTTAACGACACTAATTTCAGGAGTCACTCCAGACATTCAAAGCAGAGGTATTTTTTGCTTTTGATCATGTAATAGTTTGATATACTATGTTGCAAATAAACATTAATTTTAGATTATATTTAGGCTATATAATATATATAATGCATTGTGTTTATTTCTCAGTTTCTCTTGGTGATGTCTTAGCAGGGGGGCCAGGCGGGTGAAGAAATCTGTCCATTCTCTATTCGCTCCATTTTTCTGACTGCAACTGTGTCCAGGCAGGTTGAAGCAAAGTAACACACACATGGTCACAATCAAGATATTATATCAGATATTATATCCTGCATTTTATTTAAACTTGATTTTTATGAGGAAAAGGGTGTGGTGTTTTAATTATAATGAAATATATAGAATCATTAAAAAAATATATTTTTATTAGTAATTTTTCAGGTGACCCTATTTGAATTCCAGGTTGAAAAACACTCATCTAGATGAAATATTAAGTACAGATGGTACACATTTATTGTTATCTTTTCTATGGCATAAGCAATGCCACTGTCACAAGTCACTTTTCCACTGAACCTCAAATATTGGAAATATAACTTGCACATAAAAATTCACCAAATGGAAAAACGCTAATTTGGACAAAACTCTCATTTTTCGATTAAAAGTTTTTGCGCTGGCAAGAGGTGGTTTTTTTGGCTGTTGCAAAATTGGTATATTATGCAAAACTGCAATGGAAAGACCTTTTTATGCAACTACAGTCCGGTGAATAAAAAAAAAAAACTGATGTTGATGGACATTACAACAAGCAAAGGAGAATAAACGTTTTCTTTTTGTACTTGGTTTTTATTTCAAATTCAACAATTTATACTTTAATAATCACAATTCTTCAATTTTCCTTTTTTGTTTACAGCTGTAGCTATGTACATGTACAAGGATAGGCACAGTAATAAAATAAATTAAAAAGGAAACCCAACAAGACAGATATAACTTAATTCCATCATACGGAGAAAAAAAAAACAAAAACAAAAAAAAATAAATAAATATATATATATATATGGCAAGAGTCAGGGAGAGAATGTGTGTGTGTGTACAAGTATATGGTAGCATCATCTTAGCAGCAGTATGGTATAGTTATGGCAGGATTCCATCTTTTCTTTTTTTTTTCTCTCTGTAGTCACAGGGTGTAGGTTATGAATTCCATTTGGTAAATTTCCATTACGTTCTCTTTCCAGGTACCTGTATATTGGAGAGTCAGGTTTTAATAAGAGATTTAAAAGAAACACGTGGATACACCAGAAAACCTAATTATTTTTTAATTTAGTACAAGACAGAGGGGTAATATAGAATAATAATGAATATATCTGTAAAACAACACGATATTTACATTCGTTACCATGTTTATGGAATGACTTCTCGTATCATCTCGTGATAATAAATAAACAAATCATCGCATTTGAGATTCAGTGGAAAAAAACGACATTACGTTCTTTTGTTTTTTTGACATTTCGTAAATATCGGTAAAGTTTTGCGCATATATCCAAAGGAAAGGTGACTACTGGTACAGTTTGGTTCTCTGCCATTCCCTCCCTGACCTAATACTGTAACTGGTTTCATCTGGACTCTCTGCTGCTGTCCTCTCCCTCACCTTGCCACACCTTTTCAGCCAATCCTTTTCCACCTGCCTGCTCCCTCCCTCCCACCCTCACTCGGCCACACCCACCTCATCAGCCAACTCTGTTCACCTGGTAACTCAGCTGCAGCTCATCAGGCAACAGGATATATTCATTGCTCTTCTCCCAGTTTCTGCCAGATCGTATCTTCAGTTATCTACAGATCCTGATCCATTCTTCACTGGTATTCCTGTTTCGTACTTGTTCCTGGACAACGCCTCATCTCCTGTCCCCCACCTGCCTACCTTCAGTCCGGTTCCTTGTCCCTCTGCCTGCCCCCTGGTAGACCTGCCTTCCTGCTACCTTTAAACCACATCCCTTCACCTGCATTTGGGTCCTAACCACCTCTGTGACAGCCACAGTGACTGCAGCCTGGAATTAGAATGAACACAAATCTAAATATCCAGTGTGGGACTTTTGTTTTTGTTCTTCTGCTGGATCATTATTATTCATAGGTTCAAACATTTTTATTTTGTCAATTCACCAGATGCACAGACATACAGAAAATGGAGATATTGTTTCTCTCTCATCTTGTATTTAACCCTTCATAGGTCACTCATTGAAATCATTTGGAATTCAAAATTTCACCCTTAGCTCTTATGCCTCCCTTCGGCATTTTTGTCCATTTTTTCATTTGCTGATCATTTTGTCTGTGTTGCAGTTTTTGGCATGAAATTCAGCAGAAATGTTTGTTTTTAGTTATATTTTTGAAATTCATTATCATTCATTATTACTCTTAGATGTATTTTGTTTTCCCATGATGGATTTTGCACCCTCTGGACACCCTCCTGGACAAAAATGTCCACGCACAAAGCACAAACAAAAAATTACTATAAAATCATCATACATACATACATACATACATACATACATATATATATATATATATGTGTGTGTGTGTGTGTGTGTGTGTGTGTGTGTGTGTGTGTGTGTGTATGGAAATGTAAAAAGAACAAGCATAAATAAATGTGAATATGAATAAAAAAAAATGCCAATAAATTAATTAGAAGCCACATAAAAATAACATATAGAAATAAATGAGAAAAGAGATAAAGAAAATGCTAATACAAAGCAATGCATAAATAAATAGGTGAAGCAGAAAGAAAAAGAGAAAGAAAAAGCAAAAGTGGGAATACTGA
>JAPTYQ010002121.1:0-13752 GCA_029814465.1 Ostorhinchus cyanosoma | reverse complement strand
GTCAGGAAAAGCCTTCTAGAACAGTCCAGCTTTATTTGGGGTTAATCAGAGGCACTTAAAATGGTGGCAGGTGTGTTCTGACTACCATTTAACATGAGCTTAAATGTGATTGGTTCATTCTGAAGAGGGCGTGCACACTTGTGTAACCACATTATCTCAGTTGTTTATTTTTATTTCCTCTCCCTAAAAGATTTCAGTTTGTTTTTCAGTTGAGTTGTAAAGGTCATAGCTCTCATTAATGGTGGAAAAAGTTTTGAAAGGATTTATCTTGATCTCATTATTTTACATCACAAAAACCTAACATTTGAACAGGGGTGTTTAGACTTTTTTATTTCCATTGTATCTTCGAGCGTGTTTGTTATTCACTTTGTAAACTTGCTCTTAGTGATGAGTTATTTATGTGCTGCGTTGCATTCAGCGTTTCTATTTTGCATCCTTTCATTTCTTAGTTGTGTCGTTAACTTTCCACTACAGCAGCTTTTCTGTAGCCATGTAATGACTTTTTTTCTTACCTCCAGTATCTGGCTGGACAGCGGGCTTCTTCATCAGGAGGATGATACAAATTGACAGCGTGAGGAGAAAGATGAACCCAGCCACAGCAACGACCACATAAAACCAGAGGAAAAAAACTGGAAACAGAACAAGTGATGAACTGAGGGCACGAACTAAAAGAAATCCTGATTCTGTTGAACTTTATGCTTGATTTCAAATCAGGAGTCATATTAGACATGTTCATTAAGATGATCACATATGAAAAAAGGAAAAGCCTCTAAAGATTTCATTAAAGGAGCTGCAAAACATTCAGTATTAACCACTGGTCACTATTGGATAATATAAACCCACTTCCAAAATCCATATTTTATTCAACAACAGAACACAGATAACATGTCAGTTGTTTATACTATGGAAATACACCATTTGAAGAAAGAAAATGAATGTTATTCTCAGTTTGGAGGCAACAAATTGGTAGTTGTACTAAGTTGCACTAAAATAAAACAAGTGGAGGAATATTCTCCAACTATTCATTCATTCATTCATTCATTTTCTGAACCCACTTTATCCTCACTAAGGTCACAGGGTTTACTGGAGTTTATGGGTGAAGGCGGGGTTCACCCTGGACATGTCACCAGTTCATTGCAGGGCTGACATATAGAGACAATCACTATTACATCCACACTTATGGACAATTCAGATGAAGCCATTACCCTACCAGTGCATGTGTTTGGATGGTGGGAGGAGCCACAGAACCCGAAGAGAATCCATGTAAACACAGGGAGAACATGCAAACTCCATTCTCCAACTAATTAAGTCAAAAGGCCACAGGTCAGTAATAAAGAAAAGACTATCGTAGTGAGGCAGAGTCTCTCAGAAGTAAAGACGGACAGAGGATCAACTCCAATCTGTGAAAATCTAGGTCTACAAATTGTGGAACAGTTTCAGAATAGGTCTTTTCCAGCCGCAGTTCTCTACTGGTCTGGCTTCAAGCTGCGACCCAAACTGATGAAAGCTAAACTTCTCAAATTTATTTCATAAAAAGATAATGTGTTTTCAACCTGATACAGAAAATCACTGTATGAAAACACAGAAAACAAGTTGAATGATAAACCAAACTGACGATCAGTCGGTGATGATAAATATGGAAACACTAAACAGGTACATTTGAAACCAAGCCACCCTCTGGGGGAGGGGCTACTGTTTGTGTTGTAGCCGCCTGGGGCCCAATGACAAAGGATCTGAGGACTCGTCTGTGCCCTGTCCTGACCTGTGACCCTCCTCCCCCACCCTTACCTGTCTCATCTGACTAGATGGACCCTCACATGTGCCAGGACCGGCAAAAAAAAACATCTACTGAAGCAAAATGTTTAATGTCTATTGATCCGCTATTCCAGTCTTTCCACTGGCAGGGTTTTGCCACCACACCGTACATTTGATGCAAAAAAAAAATCACCACCATTGCATTAGACTTATTATACATATATATAATATATAATAGGCCTTGGGCTGGTGCAAAAACAAACGTCCTGCCCCCTCGAATGAAAGTTTATGAAGTTTCAAGGGGTAAGGAAAAGGTAAATAAGCTTCAGAACATAGAGGCAGACATAGAGGAATTAGTAACACATGTTAAGTTTCACTTTGACTTTGCACGAACACACTGTGAGCTACACCTGCCCCCAGATTACACATCAGATCCACAGGAAACACTGCTAATCCTATCAATACATGTGAATAATTGAGGTAAAATGCAGATTCTCAGCTTTAATCCTCATCAGATTTGACCCATTTGGACGTTCAGAGGCTCCATAGTTACCATGGAAACACCATCACCTTCTACAACACTGATTCACAGGTAAAACCCATGGAGTTGGATCAGTGACAGTGGAGGCACTTGGTTTATGCTCGGTTATTGATGTCTTTGTTGGAAAAAGTCACTTCTTCTTTGGTTTTCTCTATTTCTGATACAATAAACCTCAGCTTTAATCTGAGCTTTTATGAACATCTACATGATCAGTAAATTCAATATAGGAAATTACCAGATTTTCATTGAAAAAATGCAAATTGCAGAGGATAATATTCAAATAAATGGTGATAAATCACTTAGGAAAGGTTAAATAAAGAGAACTAATAATTTGGAAACTGCCACCAAAGTAGTCCTGGGTCTTTATGGGTTAAATTTCACAAAGTCTCCCAGCTAAGAAGGCTTGTCTCTTTCTACTAAATAGGAATATGTTTGTCATACAACATGTACCAGAATGTTTATAAAAATGGATTGACTCGGTTTGTTATTTCATAATGTAATAATTGTAATGGCAGAAGTCTTAAAAGCCTACTCGATATTTAAACCGCAAAGATATATTTTACTGGAAATTTAACTCAAAGCAAAATTAATTTCATGGTAAGAACACATTCAATTGGACTTCTAGTTTCTTTACATGTTAACATTAATATAAAGTCACTTGTTGTGAATTGAAAACCAGTCTTACGTGGGTTTTGTGGAGCTGCGGTGGTGGAGGTGCTGTTCCCGTTCATCTGTGCAGTAACAACAGCTGCAGCTTCACCAACAACACTTTCGTCTTCAAGATGATCTCCAAAATGAACAGAAAACCACCTTCGCTCTGTCATTACTTCACTCCCACAAACAGTTCATCTTAAGTGTAGAGCCAGTAGTTATTAAAAAAATCAAACCACGACCACAGACAAAGGAAACATCTGGTTTCAAATGAACACACCACCCAAGAAACAGGAAACCCAAAGATACTGAACAGTTTTACTGTCAGCTGAAGGTGACTGACTTTAAACTGTAGGAAGATCCTGCTGCAGATACAGTCTGCTGACCAAGAACCCTGACTGCAGAACAGTAAACGGAAACGCTAACTTTAAATGTCCTTTTAGTAAATCGTTAGCTTCATAGCATAATTGGTGAAGTCGTGGACAAAAGTATGTGGATGCGTTGAATTCAGGTGTTTAGTTCTAACATCAGTCTGGGACAAAACAATAATGATAAAAGTCATAATATAGTTTTCAATTGGGATAAAAGATGATCAATATTTATCTTTATATGTCATCATGAAGAGCACATCTTACGGCTGTAGACAGGATGTGTCCCAATACTTTTGTCCAAATAGTTTAGAAACATCAATATTTTCCTTAAAGTTGAATGGGAGGTTTTTCTTCCTCAGTGAGATGTGAAGAAAGTAGACGGTTAGTTGTAATAGAAAAATATTATTTACAGTCAGAGCATGAAAAATATTTGAGAAATTCAGAGGCAGAACTTTTAAAATCACAGTTATGGATGAAAAAATAAATAAATGTTGAGAGAAATTAAATCCAAACCATCTTTGAGGCATTTTGGAAACAAAGATAACAATTGAAACCAAACTAACCAATGCAATGACATTTATCCCAATCTAAAACTATATTATGCTATTAGTGGTTCTTGTTTTTATCTCAGACCCCTGATAGAAAAGAAACACCTGAATTCAACGTGTCCACATACTTTGGTCCATATAGTGCACTTCTGCTATGAGGCTAATAATCAGTAGTTCTCTGCTGGTCTGTAGAGGCCCTGCAGACGAACCATGACATGGAATAAAAGGAATAAGTGGTGACGCTTTAAGCTCCCAGGACCCACTGTCCATGTTTGTGGACAAGAAATGAACAGCTTTATAGAAAAAAAAAAAAAAAAACTGCTAAAATGTATTTTAAAAATGCATCTGAAAAACTGTTGCATCATGATGTTTCCAATATAGGCCATTATTTAATTAAAAAAGTCAAAACGTGTACTTTCCTGACATGTCCTGGGCCTTAGGAGGTAAAAAAAGTTTGAAAGGCTCAGATGAGCTGCAGTTGTAGTGATGGAGTTAATGTGTTAAATAATTCTGTCAGTTCGACTCTGCATCCAAATGAAAGGCTTCTGTCTGCACTCGTCTGTTTTACTGTATTTTAACTCATTACTTTATATTAATTGATTGATATTTATGTTTTATTGATTGTGTTTTAACAGTAATTGTGTGTTTTTAACCTGTAAAGCACAGTGAATTTCCTTGTGTATGAATTGTGTCGTACAAATAAACGCTGCCTTGCCTTAATAATCGATCCTTCAGCAGAATACAAACTAAAACTGTTTACCTCCAACTATCAGCAGTATCTGTCAGTCCTGCCCTATTTCAATATGTTGAATTAAAAACTGAAACTATTGTGGTTGGAGGTGCAAATATGAACTAAAAACAGCTCCTACAAAATAAAAAGCTTTTCTTTTTCTTTTTTAATTAAATATTCCAATCCATCAGTTTTTAAATGATTATTATGATTATTATGATGATGATTTTTTTTTTTTTTCAAGAGACAAACATAAACAACACATGACATACTAATTGCACACAAAAAATGTGTAAGAAAAAAGAAATTAAATAATAATTCTAAATGAAAATGATGGCACACACAAAGGGGGAATAAAAACTAACTAAAAAGGGGAAGCTGTCTGTAGCTCTGCAGAGGAGTTGATTCTATCCAGTCCATTAAGGGTGTCCACACCTCTTCAAATTCTTGCACTTTACCCCTAAATATGAACTAAAAACAGCTCCTACAAGATAAGAAGCTTTTCTTTTTCTTTCTTTTCTTTTTTTTTTTTTATTAAATATTCCAATCTATCAGTTATGTTAAAAATCAATAACCAACCCATAAACGTAGGTGTGGCCACAGACTTCCAATAGTCACATTAAGACAATTACGGTCAGTCTATTATCACTTAGAGAATATATCAAGGGTTAAATGACTCATGTCACAGCAATACTTAGAAACCTTTGGTCTTCAGTAGACTGGACCATCCTCACAGGCCTGAACACTGACAGAACAGTGGATCCAGTTCTCAGATCTGTGCACTGGCTTCCTGTCTGTCAAAGGACCGATTTCAAAATACTAATGGTGCTTTTAAAGCACTGGACTGTTTGGGGCTCAAATTAATTTCTGATCTGGTGTGTTATGAACCGCCCAGAACCCTGAGGACATGTGGGCGGGGCCTGGTTTCTGTTCTCAGAATCAGAGCTAAACATGGAAAGGCAACATTCAGTTTCTTCACTTTATACATATGAAACAAACTCCCAGAAAGCTGTGCGTCTGCTGAAGCTCACAGCTCTATGAACTCAAGGTCGAAGACTTTTCTATTTGCTAATGCCTTTAGTTAATAACAAACAATGAAGTTCAGTTTAAAACACTTCATTTCCATTACTATACTGTAACTTTTATTTTTTTGCACTTTACCTGCTCTTATACTCCTCCTCGTTCAATTCTATTTTAGTTTGTTTTAATTTCCTTTTATTTTTAAATAACTTTTTGTTTCACACTTTGCTTTAATGTTTTATGTAACACATTTGTGTTCAGGAAAAGCAGAGCTGTGGGTTATAAACTGGACTGGAACTGTGAAATGTGTTCATATCCATTGTCACACAGTCAGGATGCAGCCCTTTCAGTACTCACTACCTTCCATTAGTTGCTTTGCATATTGTCACATGCACGTGGACAGATCATTTGCATTGCACTGCTTTAGGCCCATATTCACATAGTAATGTTCTGTTTTTTTCAATTAAAAATATATTGGAAGGGTTATGATTTGAAGATCAAATTTCAGATCAGCCTGTAACAGTCTCACATTTGAGAAAAGGTTGAAATAAAGTATGCAGGGTTTTTTATTATTATTTTTAACCTTCTAGAGACTAGTGTAGTGTCTGTCATGTTCATTTATTTTATTTGTGGCAGTTGCTGAATTGTTTCTATATAACATCAAAAGAACCAGCAATCGGATCAAAACAGCAGGTTAACTGAGTTATGATGCACTCGATGCTACTGTGATGGAATGTAAACATTGGATGCTGCCTTTGGGGGGACCCCCCCCCCCCATTCTCATTTCTATGCATCACATATGATTCTTTGTTTATGTATGACATGGCTCCATCCCCTGTTGTTTTGGTTGTCATGGTTGTTTATGTCAGGGGTCACCAGCCCTGGTCCTCGAGGGCCGGTGTCCTACATGTTTTAGATATTTCCCTCTTCCATCACACCTGGAAACCATAACATCATTATCAGGCTTCTGCAGAGCTGATGATGAACTGATCATTAATGAAACCAGGTGTTTTAGAAGAAGGAAACATCTAAAACATGCAGGATCGTGGCTCTGGAGGACCAGGGTTGGTGACTGTCGGTGTATGTGCTGGTCTATGCTGGTTTGGGTCTGTATGTTTGGCTGCTCATGTTGTATATGTGAAGGAACAGAAACTGTATTTTATGTTTGTTACACATGGCATAAGCTCCCATTCATGTCTCTCCAGCCTCTTGTTTTATATTTGTATTTATTCTTTATATTTTGTTGGTGTTATATGATATACTCAATAAAGATATTGACCAGAAAAAAAAGAACCAGCAATAATCTAGTTTAACCACAAGAGGGAGCTCCCAATACTTCTGCTTGAGCTCCTTCAGCTTTCATTACAACACATATTTGGTATGCAAAAGGAAAACTGAATTATGTGAGTTTGAATGCAAATGTTGTTGGAAACACTAGAAATTATATTACCTAACTGAAAAGTATGTCACAAAACAGTATTTTGTTGGACCACCTTTGGCTTTGAATACAAGTATTGTGTATTCCACACAATCCTTGTGCAGTGTCACAGTAGATGTCACAGAACTTATTTCCATCCATAGTTGCATTAAGGTCTTGTATTGATGCTGGAGACTTGGACCACTGTGCAAAGTCTTCTCAATCACATCCCAAAGTTCTCAGTGGGTTCAGGTCTGGATTCAGTGGTGTCCAATCCATGTGTGAAAATGATGTCTCATGCTTCCCGAACAACTCTTTCACAATCTGAGCCTGATTATTCTTGGCTTTGTCCAGTTTTCTTGCTCTCTATGAAACTGATGGTCGTTTAAGAAATGAGAAGCTACTCACTGAATCAGTTAAAGGGTTAAAGAACTCGCTGCAGCTGAAACATATTCAGCACTGCAGTAACTATTCAATGGAAGGATCTGAATTATTTACTGAGTTAAATCCAGTCAAT
This sequence comes from Ostorhinchus cyanosoma, assembly GCA_029814465.1. NCBI lineage: Eukaryota > Metazoa > Chordata > Actinopteri > Kurtiformes > Apogonidae > Ostorhinchus > Ostorhinchus cyanosoma. The sequence goes on along the minus strand of JAPTYQ010002121.1, from coordinate 6,202 downwards.
ACTGCTCATTTTTCAGAGAATAAATACAAATGAAAGACATCCTTTTACACACAACAATACAGAACGAAATCTTTGGAACAATCAAATGTTCTGTTGTATATAAAGCCAGTTCAGTAACTATTTCACATTTTACCCCCCCCAAAAGAGCAAAGAGCTTCACTGACACAATGATTATTGTTTTTGTGCTAATACTAGAGTAACCAGTGCAATACATATAGTGCAATAGGTCAGTATTACAACAAGGCAACCATCAGTAGATAGGGTTTATTTAATGTTTATACTGTAAACAGGTGGTGAAAAAATTACCACAAGTGTTGCCAAATAAGTACTTTTCAAGTATTAAATAATATTTTGTTACTGCTTTAATCAACATGTATTCAAAGCCGTTTGTGTGACAGTGTCAAATTCACTGCATGGGGCTCAAAAATAAGGAAAAAAGACAATAAATACTAAAACAAAACACACATTCTGAGTGGTACATGAAATGGAATTTTAACAGTCTGATAAAAGGAATTAGATATAAATACAGACAGATGACAAATGAAAGGAAAAATAGTACTGTCCAACCTTTATTCTTCCACTCCCCCAAACATCCTCATTTGAAATATGCTGAATATCTGAAAGACTTGCAACTTGGGGTTTTTGTAGCATTACCGATGCGAGGCCAGCATGTGATTTTAAGACCATTTGTCGTGATTCTTTAGAGTCCAATAGAGCTAAAGGCATTTGGTAATTCCACTTGAATCTGAAGGAATTTGTGTAATGTGCTTTGTTGTTGCCAAGGAAAAACAGTCATAACAGTGTAAAATAATTTCAGCTCATTAAAAAAACTCTAATATCAAATACACTAATATCCAAACTGTAGTTATGAATATGTGGACATAGTGTTTATGTCATCAGTGAGTTGATCTGCTTTATGTTTCTTCAAATTCTGGCTTCTTCTGAATATTGTAATATGTCACGTTACAAAATGCATCATCTTTAGCACATCACACCTTGTTCTAAACCTTCTACAAACCTAAGGGAACTCTATAGCCAACAAAAAGTAAGAAAAATCATGATTCAGACTGTGATTCCACCATAAAATAGGTGCATGTTGATCTTTGGCCAGATCAGATGGTCTAATAAGGCCATTTGAAGCCGTTCTGGATGCACATGGGGGTCCAGCACCTTTACTAAGACACTTTACATTGTTTTTTCCTTTAATTTGTCACCTGCCTGTATTAATCTGCAGACACTCGAAAGGCATATGTGTTCAAGAACACCTGTGGCACTGCAAGAATTGCACAATGGATTGTAACAGTATTACATCAGATGTTTTAAGTTATGGGGCAATTAATTTAGCTTTTTTTGCAGCAGCTGTAAGGAAACATGTACTTGAATGTATGAAACAGCAGCAGCGGTCTTCCATTGAATCACACACCTGTGTTTTTCATCCATATAAACATGGACGACTACTGCATGCTTTCCTCTTAGACTTGGGCGGTATCAACAAGCATTCATTTTAAACCAGATTAAATCATTGTTTAAGATGAAATTTCAGAGTTCTGCCTTGTTTTCAGCCTGTATTCTAGGGCAGACTAATGGATGAATTTTCATCATCCTAATGTGAATATGTGCAACAAACACATTGCAGGAGACTTAACTGCAATGATTTATTTTTTTAATTCTTTTATTCACATTCATCAATGGCCAACTGGATAGAGCTGTCGGCTAAATTCAGATTAACTGGTGTCTATTTGGTCACCACTGTGACATTTTTTGTTTAGTCTTTCTTTATCATATCAACATTACAAAATGGAACCATGTTATCAAACTTTTCAGATTTTTCTCAAACCTTATAGTCCTACTGGATTCACTTATTTTCAATCTAGTTTACAAACCTTCAATTAGCCCTCAATTCAAATTAAACTGGTCTTCAGTGGTGCAGCCCAGTCTTAAAAGGCTTTCTTTCCTTTTGTGCTACTGGTCAACATGACACCAAAGCTTTTGTGTCACAGAAACACCTCCATGGTCTGTGTGATGTGCTGGCGGCAGAGGGGACAGCAGCGCTGCTGGACATGCTGCCGCTGGGTCAGAATGTCAGTGCAGTGGCGGCAGAGGCAGAGGTGACGGCAGGGCAGCAGCAGAACCGTTTTACTGGAATCCTGACAGATCACGCATTTCTTCCTCTCCTCCTGCTCCTTCAGCAGGCTGAGCAGCTCCCCATCTGTTAATGGGCCTCTGCGATATTTTAAAGTAGTATTAGGTTGTGACTGACTAGTCCTGCCTTCTACTGAGGAAGATCTGCTGTCTCTGTGGTTGCTTCTTCCTGGTAGAGAGCTGAGCTGAGGTTCATTGGACACCAGTGGATCTGCCTCAGCAGGTCTAATTGAAGTCTCTATGGTTGGGGTTCTACTCCTGTCCTGTGCTGTCCTGATGTGGATAGGCTGAAATGAGAGAGCTTGTTCCTGAATTACCACATACACTCTCTGTACAGCCACTTGCACGCGATGCAGAGCATTGACTATACAAAAGCCTGGCTGCCCCATGAGGACCTGAAACCTTGGGTTCAGCATCAGCAAACCCACTGACATTACCATTGCTGCAGTCAGAATGTACGAGTCAGCCATTAACACAGAGAAGACGACATGGCTGAGTGCTGTGATGAAGTCTAGCAGTAGCTGGCAGGGTGTCCACAGCAGGACAGACACACCGACAAGACAGCTGTACAGGAAGGTCAACACCGTCAGAGTCAACTCTACAGCTTTATGCAGAGGAGCTGCCACTGCCTCCCACACCCCTGCCAACATGGACACACAGTTCTGTGTGGTGATGAGGAGCATGTTAACCACAGTGTTGACGAAGTAGACCGCGAGGCTGAGGGCAATGCAGAGAGCATCGCACGTCTGCCGCAGGATGCTCGTCCCCAAGATGAAGCCACGCTGTAGCAGGTCCTTGGCTCGCCAGGCCACATGGCACAGAAGGTGTCCTATCATTTTGGAACTCTCAAACACGCCACCCAGTGTCTGCAGCCAGGTTTCAATGGTACCCAAGGCCCCGTGGACGGCGCTGGAGAACACCTCTGTGGCTGTGAGGAAGGAGAAAAGGGCGAAGTTCCCATATTCAGTAATGTCTGAGCCGCACAGGGCGAACAGGCTGCTGTGGAGGGAACAGCACAGGCCAGAAACGGAACAAAGCAGCCATCTGAGGGTCTGGATTAGGACGTCCAATAGGAGCCAGCAGGCTTCCACGCATCTCCAAACAGTGAAAAGGGCGAAGTTAACTTCATCCATGTTAGGCTGTAGAGAAGGCATATTAACAGCACAGACTGATCAGGTCACAATAAGGCTGCACAATAGAAGATATGATGTAAAATGTCATAAGACACCTTTTGGCATTATATGAATGAAATCTGACTGACTAGCTTGATTGATTGATGATTTACAAGTCACACTGTATAGTCATTTAGATGATGCCTTGTGTTATGCAGACATGTTTTGTGCATGAAAGCAACAAATTTGATATAGAACAGAATCATTCTGAACAGATTGAGGACCAGCTGAAACAAACAAGGAGCCTATACCTCTAAAACAGAAGCACTGATACATGCAGGCTAGATTAATGCAAAACTGTACAATTACAGTCAATCAATTACAACATGACTGTGATGCTGCTTTCAGTCACTATACTTTAACCCTATGGAACAGCTTTCCACAGGATGTGACAGGAGATGGACATGTTAATAATGCTTCTTAACCACTCTAATATTTCTGTAGAATTTGAGAAAACTTTGCTCTTATGCATTTACTTACGTTCACATTGTATCTATCACTTGTGAAGTTTGTTTGATCCCTAACAGAAAGGCTCTTTCTGTGTATGGAAGTGGTTTGGGTCTGAAAAGTTGGACAAGGACCAGAAAAGTAGAGTTTAAAGTGCTGTTTTTTTTATTTTTTATCATTGATACGTATATACTTACATTATGAGTCTTAAATGAATGCAATATTTATACTTGAAAATGTACCATGTTTACATTTGATTTGGCATTAATTCTTATGTCTAGCCTGTATTCAATTTGTTTGCAATCTGTGTATCTATGTGTCAACACGCATGCATGACACAATTTAAAAGGAGGTACAAAGGCACAACTTTCAAGAGGTGCAGGAATGAGGGAAGTATGGGGAATTACTGGGTGTTATAAAGATGTACAAGTATGTGGTTTGTGCATTTGTTTAGGCATGTATATGCATATATATCTGTATATACATATATGTTATTGTATTATGTGTTTAAGTCAATTATATTACATTTGTTTGCAATAATATAAAGCTAGAGACAAAATGATTTAACAGTAAGTATCAGGCATTAGAGTATAGATATGTTTAGACTACAAAGGATATTATTGTTATTAATCATTTAAGGAGAAGCAGTAGGAGTTTATAAGTTATACTTTTCTCACTCCTTTTCAAATATGTATAATATATCTTATGTTAAATGTTTTGGTTGTTTGTTCTTCTTTTTTGAAATTCATGTTCAAAATAAATACATCAGTCAATCAAAACAAGCACATTTTTTGCTTCTATTTAACAATGTATATTTTAATTTTACCTAACGTTGACAAATAACAGAAAAGATGCAAATGCTGGAAGATAAGAATAACAATTATGGATGGAAATAAATTACATTTTTTAATATTTAAAATTATTTTTTATTTTTCTAAGTAAATTATTTAAAAAGCAGTAAGAAAGCAGGCTTAAAGTTAATTAATTTTAAAAAATTATTTGACATTTAAGTTCCAGAAAACAGGCTGTACTCATAATTCCATCTGAATATGAAATAAACAGTATCATGATCTGATCTATATCACAGCAAATCCAAACAGGAGAAACTTGGATGATGAACTCTAACACTAACCACATGTCATATCCTGTTAATGTCTTAAACCAATATCATCTGCCAACGCTCTGTTGTGGCTGGGATTACAAGAATAAACAGAAAGTAGATAGTTTACCTTCTTCAGGTAATGCAGGCCAAATGTCCACAGGTTCTTTTAGATAAAATACTGATGATGACTGTATGAATGTAGGATACGTGTATCATGTTTTCTCGTCAGCATTTAACAGAGATATCTGAACGGGGTTTAGTGCGATAGTCACTTTCCTGTATGTTTTATTTTCTTTCATATGAAAACAGCGAAATAAGACATCAGTAAGACAGTCAGTCTAACCCGGTCTAATGGAATGACTGATCTTTAGTCTATATTTACCCGATGAAGCCACATGATAGCCACATGCTAATGCTGCTAACACAGACCACACCCTTTACAAATAGGCTGCAAACAGCAAAAATAAACTTATAGGCCAAGCTTACAGAAGACAAACATGGTTATTTAAATTAGCGTCACTCACCTAAACAACATTGCGCGAGATCTTCTGTAACGTTATCCGGTAAAATACTGGAGAGCCGCTGCCCTAAATCTTGACATATTTACGTTTACGGCTTCTCCTTCTTCTTCTTGTGCATCTGAAAGTGGCAGAGGCCGCCTGGTGTCCTCTGAGCTCCCCCTGCCGGTGAGGACAGGTGTCACAGGCACTCAAACAGAAAGAAATGAAACAATGTGGAAAATTAAACGAACGAAAACACAACAGCATGAGAAAAATATTGTTGTTGTTTGTGATGTGTAAATAAATAGATACTAAATACATGTAATTCATATAGGATTTTGTAGTACAGGAAAAAGACAAAAAAGAAAAGAAAAGAAAAGAAAAGAAAAGAAAAGAAAAGAAAAGAAAAGAAAAGAAAAGAAAAGAAAAGAAAGCACTTTATTGTCTGGAAAAACAGAAATTTGGCTCCCATATCTGTGAGATAAGCCCAAGATAGAAACAAAAAAATAACAAAGACAACAAACATTTAATATTCAACATTCATGTGAAAACTTCAGCTGTGGTACAGGGTTCATGCGATCATGCTCTGGTTCAGGAGTGAAATGGAATACACCACAAAACAGTTTTTTTTTTAATATATTTTTTTTTTCCCCTCCTGCAGCAGGGCACTCTGAAGCCTTTCTCAGAAGGCAGGACTTCATATTCTTCATTCAACACATGTGAGGAGTCTGTGGAGATGTTCTGGTCCAGCCTCTGGGTTGGTTTCAATTCAATTCAATTCAATTCAATTTTATTTGTAGAGCCCTATATCACAACAAGGTTATCTCACAGGGCTTTAC
>JAPTYQ010002112.1:0-13752 GCA_029814465.1 Ostorhinchus cyanosoma | reverse complement strand
CATACTAAAAAAATACATAGAATGGATACTATATGATACATACTAAAAAAAATACATAGAATGGATACTATACGATACATACTAAAAAAAATACACAGAATGGATACTATATGATGCATACTAAAAAAAACATAGAATGGATACTATATGATACATACAAAAAAATACATAGAATGGATACTATACGATACATACTAAAAAAAAATACATAGAATGGATACTATATGATACATACTAAAAAAATACATAGAATGGATACTATACGATACATACTAAAAAAAAACATAGAATGGATACTATACGATACATACTAAAAAAATACATAGAATGGATACTATACGATACATACTAAAAAAATACATAGAATGGATACTATATGATACATACTAAAAAAAATACATAGAATGGATACTATACGATACATACTAAAAAAAATACACAGAATGGATACTATATGATGCATACTAAAAAAAACATAGAATGGATACTATATGATACATACAAAAAAATACATAGAATGGATACTATACGATACATACAAAAAAAACATAGAATGGATACTATACGATACATACTAAAAAATACATAGAATGTATTCTATATGAGAAATACTAAAAAATACATAGAATGGATACTATATGATACATATTATATAAATACATATGTTGGATACCATATGATATATAACATATAGTCCTAATATTAGTGCATTTAATGGATATTATATGATACGTACTGCATAAATACAGGTAGATACTATAAGATTCATCCTACTTAAATACATACATTAAATACTTACTACATAAATACATATATCGAATGCATACTGCATAGATGCATATAATTGATACTATTATGACACATTCTACATAAATGCATATAGTGCATGATGCATACAACATACTATAAATGTGTATAATGGATTCTATGTGTTACACACTACATACAGTAAATACATAAAATGAATACTACATAATATGCTACATAATTACCTAGAATGGGTACTACATTATACATGCTCTATAAATACATATACTACATGATACATGACACATAAATACCAAGAACAGATACTACATGATACACACAACATACTGTAAATACACATAATGGATGCTACATAAATGCACATAATGGATGCTACATAAATGCACATAATGGATGCTACCTGCTACTACAGCAGTGTCTACATACCTTCTCACCATGGTTACCTCAGTCCGTTGTTGACAGTAGTTTAGACATGTTCATGTTGTGTTTTTACATAAAAATCTCAGTGAAAGAGTCTGATATGTGTTCATATTAAGTGTTGATGTGAGTTTGTGCCACCTGTGACTTGCTTATCAGCCCATGTGAGTGTTTAGACTACAACAGTACGCTAGATAAATCACATGAGCATACAGTTTATCACACCGTAATAGTTCCAAGTACTTGCGCTGTAGTCACTTGTCTCCCCTGTAGTACACAGCTGTTTTTGCCTAGATTTCCTCAGCTGTACATCCATATTTAATGTGTCCAAACTCTAGCACAGAAGGTGTCGGTAATGCACTAATTACAGTAACTGCAACCTGCTGCAAAACAAAATACAAAGAGGTTTAATGACAATAATAAATTGTGGGATGCAGTATTATACAGTCAGGGCCATAAGAATTTGGACTGTTGCACATTTTTAGTTATTTTTTTTTAGTTGAATGACAGCCTCCCACCCTTCATATTGAGAATTCTAATGAACCACCAAATGCAAATTCAACATCTGGATACAACTCCACACCTTTTTATCTGCTTCATTTGTTACAGAGTAACCAGGGAACAGGCCACATCTGGACCTGAAGTCGTTTGTCAGTCAGTTATCCAACTACTTTTGAGCCTCTGAAAATGGATGAACTTTGTTAAAAATGATAGTAATTCCTAATCACAGGGTTCCCACGGAGTCTTAAAATTTCTTAAAAGTCTTGAACTTGCACATCTGGGTTTAATACCTTTAAAAAAGTCTTTAAGAGGTATTAAATTTGACATGGTAGGATCTTAACTTATGTTGCCATAAACTTGTTGGCATTGTTGTGTTTAAATGTGTCTGTTAAATGTCCAAGCAAAGGAAGTAAAGTTAGTCTATTTAGTTCCACCCGTTCCAGTTTATGTTGAGATTAGGAAGCAATTATGACTAACTTTGCAGAAATGATCACAGGACATTCAGCTCAACACATGTGCAGCTGTTTGCCACCTAAGAAAGCTGACTTTGGGAACTTAAAGGAAGGCTCACAAGCAAACAGTAAACACAAGGAACGCCTGGTTGGAGAAAAGATCATTCTCCACCTGGTTCAAATGAGTGGAGGGGAACGTGTTTTAAGTTCGCTACAACTTGTGCAAGAAATCAATTAAATTTGGAACGACGGGAATCAAGGTGTTGGACTAAATAAACACATTTTTCTAAATTCGAGGAGTTATGATTTTTTTGCCATGAAATAAGCTGTGAAATGGGCAATAAATTCTGCTCTAAGTAATCTTAAAAAGGTCTTAAATTGAACTTGTAGGAACCCTGTAAACAGTTAATGCAATATTTTTGTTAAACTCATTTAATTAAAGCTAAAAGTCCATTGATTGTTTCATGATGCATCCACTCTGGTGTTGTACAGAGGCAAAACCACAAAACCTGTGTCATTGTCCAAATACTTATGGATCTGACTGTAAATGTACTAGTTAGTCAAATGTGGCAGTATCAGTAATACTTTATATGTGGATATCCTCAGTATACCCCAAAAGTTTCAGGTTTCTCTCTATTTATATTCTATATTTAGTATTCTTAGTCAGTATGCTAGTAATATGTACTATTCGTGTTTCAAAGGATGCCATTCAGAAGGAGCTGACTCCAGCATGTGTGGTGAAATTTGTAATTAGTGCCACAATGATAACAGTATGCAAACAACTAACAACTGGCACAGTTCACTGTAATTGTTGTGAAAAACTGACTTGTACAAAGTATTTAAATAAGGTGGTCTCATGAATACAGAACGGTGGAGCAGTTTAAATGAAGCCTGAAGTATTAAAGTACAAAGCGCTGAGGTCTACTGCAGTGATCCAAGCAGTTGAGAAATGCTTTTTTACAGACGCTGTTTTTAATTTTTAATGCGTCTTTCATGTGTTTATATTTCACCAGTTTATCATTCTGGTTCCTAACCTTTGTGAAAACTTTTTCTTTCATAGAACCATGAATATTTTCCAGCAGATTTACACAAGTAATGAATCAAGAGGAATAGTTGGAAAAATAGACAAATTAAAGCCATGATTTGGCATCGAAGTTCCCCATTTTACACTTTGACATCTGCAAAGGGGATGTCACATGAAAATAATTGTTAGTCTTTACAGAAGTAGCAGCTGGAGACACACACATTTTTAATACTGACTAGTATCTCTGCCATGTTGCATTTACACTGTGACTTTTCCACAGTGGCTCTTTCCGGCAGTTTAGGACACCAGTGTGGCAGTTCTGTCTTAAACAGCGTGCAGGTTCTATCTGTGTGAAACTTTCTTCTTAATACCTAAATAATGAATGCTGTTGTAAATAATGAATGTGTTCGTGTGCCTCCAGGGGTTTGGGTCACGGTGCATTTGGTGAAGTGTACGAAGGGGTGGCAGTGGGGATTCCAGGTGAACCAAGTCCACTCCAGGTGGCGGTCAAGGTGAGTTCTCACCCAACTTCAGAAACAACAGCGATGTTCTTCACAGGTGGAACGTAATCACAGGTGAATAATCTTCGGTAGATAAATATGAGCTCACTGTTTATTTGAGAAGATTCCATTGAGCGTCATCATGAAACATTTACATCTAGCACATTTCCACATTAAAACTTAAACTGACTTGTAGCTACACTGGTTCAACAGCACAAAGGCCACGGTTCATACTAATTTCTTTTCAACATTTACTTTAGTTCGGTCTCAAAGGCACCTTTGAAGGAAATTGTGAAAATTGTGAAGAAATCCAAATAATGAATATATCTTTCAGCCTTTGAATTTCACTAATAGATATGTCCCAACATGTCAGGGTAAATATGCATTAAATACATGTAATGTGAGTAAAGTTCAAAATGGTACATTAATAATGTTAAATACAGTATAGATATTAAGCATCATGTGCTGCCTCTTGAAACATGTAGAATTAACATCGCTGTGGAACTAACATTGTCTGTTTTAACCCATAATGCCTTAGTGGTGCTTATTTCTGCTCTGGTCATGTGATCCACACATAAAAAATACACAAAGCATTAATTTCAAAGCAAACATTGTTTTGTAATTTTTTAAATCACCATTTAATTCACCACTGTCTGACAGTTACGATTTGTCAATCAAATATTGGTCAAACTCAAAATAATTAATTTTACACAATGTATTGGCCTGTTAGGCATCACATGTCCTTCACTAATGTTAACATTTCATGTTACTTGTATTGATTTTGTCAGAATAAAATGATGCATTGTGAATATACAATATGTAGCAAAAGTGAAAATAACTCCCATGATCCTTTGTTATATCCTGGTGTTAACAAACTGCAACTACATATTATTATTTTGGTTGACAGGCCCCTAGTGGGATACCATGTGACTACAATTTAGTCAGCCCCAACAGCACATCACTTTCTCAGGTTGTGACCGTCAATAGAAAAGCAGAATGTGCTTAGATTAGATGAAATTACAGATTTCCTTTTATAATCCCACTGGAAATTAAAAGTATTTTCAACAATGCAAACAAACCCAAGAAAAACAAACTACAGTATAAGTAACACATATTAATTCACATAACACCGCAACATTAATCACTGATGAAGAGACTTCCTGTTTTTGTTACATTTTCAATAGACTCTTCCTGAGGTGTGCTCTGAGCAAGATGAATTAGACTTCCTCATGGAGGCTTTAATCATTAGGTAAGAAGCTTTTAGACAATTTGCAGTTCTCTGTTTCTCATTACGTGCTATCAAAGTTAATTCTGAGACTCTTCCCTTCGTGTATCTGCCCCTGCAGTAAGTTCAGCCACCAGAACATTGTGCGTTGTATAGGAGTGAGCCTGCAGGCCATGCCCAGGTTCATCCTGCTGGAGCTGATGACCGGAGGAGACCTGAAGACGTTCCTGAGGGAGACCAGACCCCGGCTGGTGAGTCAGTTCCACCACACGAGGCTCAGGTGTACGGTGTGTTTTAGTCTGCACACATGAGCTACTTCTGCTCTCCTGAACCGAAAAAGCACACATGTTACCTTTTCCAACACATATGTTTTTTTGTTTTTTTTCCCTTGCAACCACACTGACTTTACTTCCAAATTGACCTCTATTATATTCGCTTATCTCTCATCCCATTCTTCTCTGTTTGATCAGGAGCACCCGTCTAGTCTGACCATGGTGGATCTTCTCAATGTAGCCAGAGACATCGCCAAGGGCTGCCAGTATCTGGAAGAAAACCAGTTCATACACAGGTACTCTACCAAATAACCACAGGCATTTCTGTGTGCAAATATATCAGTGCGGTGACATGAACAAATACAGAAGGTATATTTTGTTGTGGTGTTTTCCTTCTACATGAATAGATAAGGGGGAAAAAACAGATGCTGTAACCTATATACACTATTTATGTCTGCCTGTATGCATAAAGATGCAAATACAGAAAAAGTAAATATACTATCTTCAGTAACACTGTATTACCCACATTCATCTGTTGACTCAGAATTATGAACTGAATGCCTCCGTCCACCCGTAACATATGGGCTCTGCATGCTTTTTGCCTTTCACATGATAGCAGAGAGGACAGGTGATGAGTTTAGCATCAGAGCAGCCAGATGGGGTAACCGGCTTGAGTTTTTACGGTCTGTATCCATGCCACAAGTCAACAAAGTACCCCTTCTGCATTCATATTCACATTGCCTGGTGAACCGGGGGACAGGACTTAAGGATTTTATCAGCCTTACCTAGAACCGTTCCTGCAAAAGTCTCTGTTGTGGACATTTGTGAGGAAAGTCAAGTACATGTCGAAAATGGTAAATGGTCAAAACTGCACCAGCAATCATGTCAAAACAATTAAAGTGTGTCTACCTTCCTTCATGTCTCTCTTTGACTTCCTAGGCTTTGGACCGATGACAAATGAGGTCTATTATACCTTGTTTGCCCCATTGTGGCACAGTAAAGCCCCATCCATCCACCTAATGGTGAACTCTTCTCCGGAGGCTTGTGAGCGCCTATACAGGCTGCTTTCCCACCTTCAAACTTGTATTAAAATTCACCCGAACACCGTCCTTGCAGCTAATTTCAATTTATATGAAGGTGTGTTTACTCAGGGTTGAGTAAAGGGCAAGTAAATGAAGTAGGGTTGGAGGAGTAGCCTCTGCTCCGAAAGAACTGCTGTTTCGTAGGGATTACTGAGTTGAAGATGAGCTGCGGTATTAAATCACAGGGTTAATGCTGTCTAGGAGTCCTCTGGCTTCTGTGTGTTTTTAAAATGCTGTTTGTTTAGTCGCCGGTATTCATTTGTTTTTGGCTAACCGTGTTACTCTGCGGTTTCTGCGTTTTACAATAACCCCTGTAATAACAAGGGAAATTGCCGACACCTGAATTAAAGCACTGTGTTGAGGTGAGCCGGGTAGTTTAATACAACCCAGGGTGTTAAAATAGACTCATAACACAGATTGTTTTCTAAGTGCAGCAGTGAAATGGGCCTTTAAGCCGCAGTTAAAATTCAGTGTAAATAATGTCTACAGTATGAGGCCGGTTAACATAGTTTTAATAAGAGCCTGCTTTCACATCACTCTGCTGCATGTACAAAAGCACCGTGTCCTTCCCTTAAGCCCTTCGCTTCCAGACTGTGACAGCTACTGCTACATTTCAAGACTTGTCCTTGCCCACAAGCCAAAGGAAATCATTAGCATGAATTCTTCCAAGCCGTTAAACAAGGACTACTTGGATTTAGCTACACCACCTCATGATAAAGGCTCATTTCAATGTGTGTTTGTGTGTTTGTGTGCGAGCACATGTACCCACTGATGTCTGACTGTAGGGATGCTATGTGAGAAATGAGAAAATCTTCCCAAAACAGCTGAGAGTCCCTCAAGCAGACTGATTGTTTTAGCACTTGTTGTTTAGTAGAAAATGTGCTGATGTGATGCTGCAGTTGAGGTGATTTTCTGGTAACACTGTTGAATCTTAAATGAGCTGGGCCTGCCTCTGCTCTTCAGCCTCACTCTCATTTTAGGGAGGACTAGAGGGAGTATCTTGGTCCAGCTGCGCCCCGTCTTTCCCTACAACACTTAGCTGATATGTTTTTGAAGGCACCATTTTCTGTGTTTAGTGCCATTCCGGTGACTGGACGATAAGCACAGTGTTGTTTCAGATCAGCTCCTTAATAGTCGCTCAGTTCTGTCAAATGTGTTGACAAAAATCGGTATTATTACCAGTGTTGAATCACTGAGGAATCTTCCATGTTTGTGTGATTTCACTTTTAAAAATATGTCACTGCACTCACATCTGACTTGAAAAAAATGAAAGGAAATATGTCAGCTTTGACCAAGCGTGTCCTCCTCCCTTGATATTAGTTCAGTGAAGTCCATTTGACGACCAAATGGTTGAATTGGGGTTGGAAATGCAATTTGTAGTTTCCCTGCTTCTGCTGTTGTGTGCAATTTGGTGCTTTAAAAAAAAAATCAGTATTTTGAGAAGCATTATTTTAACCAGTATCTGTTCATCTTCTTCATGTTTTGCTCTTTGGTATGTAATCTTATCGGTGTATTGAACATAAACAGACAGCTGCTCATGAGCCCAACCAGATACCACCATACCAGCTGTGCATTCACCCATGTCCACAACTGTTTGTGCATTGTGGGTTTAAGTGTTAATGAGGGATCTATTTGTGTGGGCTTGAAAGGAGCGGTTTAGAGCCTTTATCTGCTCATAGTGGCTATCGGAGTAGATGTTTGCTGTTTTAAATTCAGCCAATTTACAGGCCTCTGTGAGAGCCATCAATTCTACCCAGGTACCTGGACAGAGAAATGTCAGGGGGACGGGTTTGCTTTCTGTTCTGCTTTCACAGCTAGTGTTACCACCACATAAATAACTAAGCAGATGTCTGGAATACTAAAACCTGTCCGAAATGTCCCAACAAACCTCACACCGTCTTAGTCCTCGGGTTAGGACCAGAATGACATACAAAGAGAATGGCTACCTACTCTGGTCTTACCATTCCATTAGGAGAAGCTGCAGGCACACACTTATTAAAGCCTTAAAAACAAACCGATAAACATCACTTACTAATGCCTTGGCCATTAAACCTATTACATATTTAACAACATATTTACAAACCTATCCATAGTGATCATTATTACAGTACTTATTATGGTCTTACCACTCAGCTGCAGGAAACCACCTGAAAAAGGCTTAGAGACGATCAGAAACACCCCAGGGAGTCCTCACTAATGCCTCTGTAATTCTCTAAAATACACATCAACATCTGCCCCATTTGGACCACTGGATGCTAGATATGAAACATAGAGTTTCTTTTGCAATAACATATAAGCTATCTGTGCCTTATACAGATAGAGGATACACTCAGACTATGCACAGGCAGAAGATTCTTCACATGCAGAGGTATGTTTTTATTATAGTATCAATTATCCATGATATACGGAGTTGAGATGGTTTTCCCTTTAAAGGTTTCCCTAACTTTACATATCATCTGATATCTGATGTTTATCATCCGAGCTGCCTTGCTATATGGCGGTTACGCACAAAAAAAATCCTTTGTGTTGTATCCTGATAATCAGAACAGGATCTACAATTTGTACTGAAGATCAAACGCAAGAAAATATAACAAACTCAACTCGGATACATAAAAATAAAAAACGATCTGATACTTCGAGCAGCACGAGAGTAATACGAAACATGAAATTTCCATTACTGTTTCCCCCTTTGAGCCTTTCATGCTAACTAAATCATAAGTTTCATTAAAGTCATGTACTGGTAGTTGTCCTTAATTTGCAGCCTTGCTGGTATCAAGGGGGTCCTTCAGTCTCAATTCCTGCATCGGAGCAAATCAGCAGGGTTTTAAAGTGCCAGTACAAGCTGCTCTCATCTTGTTAGGTGCGTGCAGTTGTGAGTAAGTAAATGATTTTTTTTATATATATTTAACTTATACTCAACAATACAAAAACAACATATTTGAAAGAAAGTGGGGAAAAAAATAATAAAAGTAAGTGTTATAATAATAAAACACAGGAAAGGACATTTCCCAGTTCACCTTCAGCATTATTTTACACCAAAAAAAAGAAAAAAGAAAAGTAAAGAAAGGTCCACATGTAGAACGATGCAGATACAGATGAACTTTATTGATCTGCAGGGGGAAATTCACTTTTTTCATCAGCTTAAAGCAAAGTAAATAGAGAAAAGCAAACAAAACAGGATATCCATATCCAAACACATTCATAGCTGCATGTATATTTTCCAAACAGATCCATTTATGCATGTGCACGTGTGTTTTTACAGGATTCAAATGAGCATACGTGGATATAAGAAAATACAGAAAACAATGTGCACGGCCTTGATAGACTCAATAAAAAACTGAACTAAATAGGTTGTAAAGGTTAAAATTGTTATTTAGTTTGACCTCTGACCCCATGATGAGAAACAGCACAGTTTGAAACATCTATTACATTGAATATAAAGCATCAGAAATTAATGCAATACATTGAATATTGTCTGAACGAAAGGGGTGAAGACAATAAGTGCAAAGGAAGATCACACTAAATACAAAAATGAGCCTGAAAGGTGTAATGTGTGAATATTAGTGTGATCTAGTGATTGTACCCACAGCGGTCAGTCAAGTTTCCACTTCACTGTTTGTGCATTAAGGTATTTTTAGTTAATTCCAACATATGTGTCATACCACCAACCACCCATGATAAAATGGAAAAAAGAAAAGGACGTCCTTTTTGAGCTTCTCTAAACACCTGGTGGATTACGTGAACAGCAGTCGAAAGAAATGACTCGCTCTAGGTACCGAAAAACACAATTCCCATTCCCTAATGAAGTTAGAATTCTGAATATTATACTTAATTTTTCCAATTAGATCCCCCTAAATCTACTTAAATCTTACACATTGGACTTTTAAAACAGAGAAACTTAATGAAAAGATCATATTTATGAGCTGTATTACAGTCCATTACTCAATAATCACCATCATTTTCATTCAAAATTTCATCTTAAATCAATGGTTCAGTCTTGTTTTTGTCATCTCAGATATACAGTACTCTGCAAAAGTCTTAAGCCACCTTGAGCTTTGTTGTTTTTTGCAGAGTTGAAATGAACATTTTATTTCTGTCTCTTTTCTTCAGATGAAACAAGAAAACACACAAAATACGTGCACAGCCTTAAAAGACACACAAAAAAAACGGAACTAAATGGGTTTTAAAGGTTAAAGTCACTATTTAGTGTGACCTCTGAGCCCATGACAAGAAGGCAGCACAGTTCAAAACAGCTGACATTTGTTGAATAAATCCTGTTAAAAAAAACATCAGAAATAAATGCAATACAGCTCATATTGTCTGGATAAATGGGTTAAAGACCTGTTTAGTGCAAATGAAGTCACACTAAATACAAGCACTTTGGTTTGCAGAAGCTGTTTTTTTCCCTGAAACTTGTTTTTACTGTTGTATATACGTTCTATATATCTGAGACTGACAAATGCATATGTGGTTATTATATATTTACTAAACCAACAAATCTAGTGTTGGTCTAGGACTGTTGCATAGTACTGTTCGTACATACATACATATTCATACACATACCTTCCATCCAATATTTACCAACATTTAATCTACACAATCTACATATATTAGCACATGATTAGATGATTGATATTCACATTCCTCATTTTAAAAACATCAAATCTAGCTCTGACATTCTCACAAATGAATGTGGAAATTAACTTCGGTTCAGTATTCCTATTATCTCTTTTCAGAGCTCAGTGATGCTTCGAGAATGTTTTGTAACTCGGGGCTTTTAAATATGCATCCTTTGGCCACCGTGATCATATTAATCAAGTGTTGTCCTTGTGGCTTTATTAGAGGGTGTCTGTAAAACTCTGAATGGTAAACAGAGTTTGACTTTTCATCTTTAATTGATTAATGAATCAATTATTAAAACAGCGCTGTGCCGTTCCATGTGCTGGTGTTCTGTCGCTGCTCCTCGTGTCTCTGCTTGCGTTGTGCGGGGTGGGTTTCGTCATCTGCTTTCCTGATGGATGTCATGTACTGTCACTGAGGGCATGTGGAGGCCTTTCGCTACAGCCGCTTTATTATGAGTACCCAGTTTCTGTCCTTGATGCTTCCAGTGGGAATGAATGTTTGACCTGTGTGTGTGAATGGAACTGAGAACAAAACACAATAAGAACAGTACGACAGCAGCTCATAACAACAGGCTTCTATTCCTGGTAGCTGTATTTGACAGAGTC
This sequence comes from Ostorhinchus cyanosoma, assembly GCA_029814465.1. NCBI lineage: Eukaryota > Metazoa > Chordata > Actinopteri > Kurtiformes > Apogonidae > Ostorhinchus > Ostorhinchus cyanosoma. The sequence goes on along the minus strand of JAPTYQ010002112.1, from coordinate 2,283 downwards.
GTGTTCCTGTCGTCATACGCTTCCCAAAAACTATGGCAATAATGCTTTTTACATTAAGGTTCTTCTAATAACTTTTATGTAATATTTTGGGATTCTTACTAATCCTTCTAAATTGCTTCTTAATAATGCACTGATCTACAAGTAAAACGCCTCAAGAATGAAAGTAGTGGCACTTTACTAAGTTTGAGTTGATTATTAAAGAAAAAAATAAATGATAAATGTTGCTTGGCTGTACTTTCTAAGACACAGTCTTGGGTGAAAATGTGAAATTCTGAGAATTAATGGGAGAATGGGTTTTACTCCTCAGAGCTACCAGATCTACTTTAAAACACTGTCTGCATATTTTAATACATTCACTTTACAGGTTCCTTATACTGGAAGATTTATAAATCTTTGATTAAAAAAATTTACATAAAACAATATATATGTGTAATAATACTTTATCATATATATTGAAAACATCAACTAACAAGAACTTTTGTCATTTGTTTCCAGTCCAGATTTAGCAGATTTAATCTTTGAGGCAGATTTTTTTTTTTTTTTTTGTTATAAATATTAACTTTCATTTTTAGATTACAACACCACTACATGCACGTTAGAAAAGACTTTATCAACTGGTAAAATGGTAACAAAAGCCTCATGCATTACATATCATTGTAATAGCATCTCTGATAAGATATTTTTAATTTATTAGCATTAATACCTATTGAATTAGTAGCTTTTGAATCTAAGGTGTGAAAAGTGCCTTTAAAGTGTAATAAAACCTTTACTTAATGGACTGCAGGTGTTTATGGAGCTCACCTCTATTACCAGAAACGGTGCTTACAGTGATAAATAAATGGGTGCTGTGGATCAACCCGCCCACCCTGCAGTTTGTGGACAACTTGATGTACTTCCTGCGCCACAGCCTCGACATAATTCACCCATTAACACATTAGACACATCACTGCTAAAAACACTCTGTTTACATGTAATTTTTGGATTCACATTTTATCAGCTTTGAACCTCGTGCGGTGCTCATTCCAGATGAGGAAGCTACGAAGGCAGCAAAATGTGTTAATAAGTAAAACACAATGTGGGCAGCTGTGACTCAGGAGATGGATGGGTTGCTCTCACACTGTGGGGTTTCGTGAGCTTCAGTTTGGCTTTTTTTTAACTGCAAACCTTTGTCCATTAAGGTGGAAAACCGTATATATGTGTAGAAATATGGGGTCAGTTTATTAATGTATTTGCACTGAAGAAAACAATAGTTAACTGTTATTAAAGTACATGTTAAAGCTTTGATGTGGAGCTTTTATGGGCTCCACAATGTCTAACTCATAATGCAATATTATGGTCACTCCTAAGTGTTTTCAGACAAGTTGAAGAGTTAAATAAGTGCTTTACAGATTTTTATTACTGAATGATTTCAGATGCACTTCTACTTCTCTACTTGCCACTTTTCCATTGGTATGTAATAATAAGTACAGTAGTATATTTAGAGAGCTTCAGAAGGAAGATGTGTGCTGTCAAATTGCCTTTTTTCCCTTGGTTGCAGCTCCTGCAGTGTTAATATATGCATAGTTAAATGATAATATATTATATGATGACATTAATTTATGACAGCTTTAACATATCAGTTAGTTTCTCAAAAAAATATCTTTGCAATACTCTTCTGAACAAAATGAAACTCCTGAATCTTTCTGAATCGGTGTGTATGCTGTTAAAGCTGCAAGAAAATGTACAGCTTTCTTCTTCAGCTCTCTCCTCTTGGTCCAACTCTGAAGACTAAATATAGATACAGACGACCTGACGCTGATTCATGATATTAATGGAAAGTCGTGTATCGAAGCCTCCTACCTCCTACTCCTAGCTTTACACGTTTTTTACCACGTTTCCACAATTATAGTTTGCTGAAAGGTAATTATGGGATTTTTTTGTTGCCCAATGATGCAAAAAAAACCCAAATTTACAGCTCTGGAAAAAAAAAAAATGAGACCGCTGCACTCCACTGTTCTTTCTCTGATTTTACCATTTATAAGTATGTGTTTGAATAAAATGAACATTTTGTTTTATTCTCTAAACTATCACCATTTCTCCCAAATTCCAAAGATAAATATTGTTATTTAGAGCATTTATTTGCAGAACATGACACATGATCAAAATAACAAAAAGATTCAGTGTTTTCAGACCTTAAAAAATACAAAGAAAACCAGTTTATATTCATTTCTAAACAACACAATACTAATGTTGTAACTGTGGAAAAGTTCAGACATCAGTATTTGGTGGAATATCCCTGGTTTT
>JAPTYQ010002093.1:0-13753 GCA_029814465.1 Ostorhinchus cyanosoma | reverse complement strand
GTGCTGTTCCCTAAAACCTCACTGGAAATTCTCAAATTAAACTGTTCACTTGATGGAAGTCACATAACTGATTGGCTTTTTTTTTTTTTTATTTGGAAAGGACATATCCGTGAATACACTTTTGCATTTAAATAGGGCACACTCTACCTTTCCCTTTTGTAGAGTCTTCACATACAATGCAAACACAACCAAGAAAGAAAAGAGAAAAAAAAAGAACAACAACCAGGAACCTAGGGAGTCAGTCTGCCACGGGTGAAATACAAAGAGATGATAATAATTAAAAAATGTGAATACTGTATACTTGAAATTAGGCTAAATTAAGTCCTCTCTGATTGGGGATATGAATCTAATCCATTTTGACCAAATTAAGTAAAATCTATCTTTTTGGGTCCTTAAGAGATAAGTTAGTTTTTCCATATTATTATAATATTTCAAAAATGATACCAACCAATCCTCCACTGTAGGTGGAGTTGAAGTGTACCACCTTCTAGTTATTGCCTTTTTACTTGCCATAAGAAGGATTTGCAACAGTTTTATATCATTACTACTTTCCACAAATGTAACCTGACCCAAATAAAGAGCTTCAAACGACAGAGGAATTTGGTTGTTGAAAACAAGACCCAGAGTGGAATGAATGTCCTTCCAGAATGTAATCAGCACAGGACAGTCCCAGAAAACGTGGAAATGATTGACTGTCTCCAATCCACATTGTCTCCAACAGGTTGTGGTTATCATCCTTATATTTCCTTTGATGCGGTGACTCAAAGTATCTGATGACATTCTTCAAACAGTGTTCCCTCCAGTCCAAAGAATTGGAAGTTGAGCATTGAAATTTCCATATCTCATCCCATGCCTCATCAGACAGTGCTATCCTTGCCTCCCTTTCCCACTTCCCTTTTACATACAAAGTATTCTCATTCTTTGAAATGGAAAGAGCAAAATACAACTTGGATATTGATTTGGTGGGGATAGATGAAATTACAGATTTTAAAATATGGTAAAATCCTGACTCAATTTCAAAGAGGTCTGTCACTTTGCACTCATGTTCAATATAGGATCGAACCTGGAGATATCTGTGGAAGTTGCTTCAATCCAAACAATATTTAGCCTGCAGTGCTGTAAAGCATTGCCCTGTATTTTTGTCAAGGAGAGAAATAAAGGAAGTGAGGCCCTTCTCTATCCATTTTTAAACCTCCCATCTCCCCTGTTGGGAACAAATGAAGAAGCATAGGCCAACCATCTAAAACTTCTAAGCATCCCATGCAACTCTAAAACTTTCAACACCCTCTGCCAAACTCCTAGAATATGGTTGATCAATGGATTCCCCATCAGTTCAGTCTTAGACATCAAACCACTATCTGCTACAACCACCTGGCTAGGAATCTGATTTATTATTTCTGACTCAATCTCCTTCCATTTAGCCACATATGCATTGTTGCACCAAAGCAGCAAGGGTGTTATTTGTGCAGCCATATAGTAGTCTTTAAAACAGGGGAGGGCCAACCCCCCCTTTCCCTTAGCCAGTTGCAAAGTGGCAAATCTAATTCTAGGCTTTTTGCCTTGCCATATGAACCTGGAGATCCATTTATTCCAGTCTCCAAATGTGCTTTCAGGGACCATTATAGGTAGATTTCTAAAAAGGTACAGCAGTCTTGGTAAGATATTCGTTTTGACTGTATTTACTCTTGAACTTAAACTTAAAAAAAAGGGATCAGGTTCCATCTATGTAAATCTGCCTTTATCTTCAGGGATATAGGAACATAGTTGGCCTGGAATAGCCTAGAGAGGTCCTTCGTCAAATGGATACCTAGATATTTGATTACCTCAGCTGACCAATTTAATTTGAATTTGTCCCGTAAACTTGCAGGAGGAGTAAAGTTGAAAGTCATCACCTTAGTTTTTGAGATATTCACTTTATACCCCGACAATTTACCAAAAGCAGACAGTGTTGACATCAGTTCTATAAATGACTCTTCAGGATTACCCAAGGTGACGAGCACATCATCAGTGAACATTGCCACCTTGTGAACAGCTCCTGCGAGTGAAATTCCTTTAATATTGTGGTTTTGCCTTATTAGTTGACCCAGCGATTCTATGAAAAGGTCAAAAAGGAGAGGGGAAATTGCGCAGCCCTCATGGAGAAAATTTGTAAACGTAAATTTGGCAAGCTGTACAGAGACAAGGTGCGGCGATTGTTGACACTGGCCTACTGTCCTTTAGCCAATTAGGATGCAGAACACAACATACTGTAAAAAAAAAAAAAAGCTTTCAAAAAACTGCAAAAAAAAAATCTGCGAAGCCGCGAAAGGTGAACCGCTTTATAGCGAGGGTTCACTGTACATGAATGAAAATAGACTTGGAGTCATTTCAGCAGGTGGTTATGCTGCATACAGTCGTGGAAAAAATTATTAGACTATCAGAAGTCATCAAAAACGATGGCTATGCAATCAAGTACTAACTTGTGTGTTTTGTGACTAAAACAGACAGAAAAGAAAATATGGAATGCCTAAAAGCACTGTTTTTGGCAGTACAATGCCATAGCTATTGATGTAAGAACTTAAGTACAGCCGCTACTGGTGTGTGTGTGTGTGTGTGTGTGTGTGTGTGTGTGTGTGTGTGTGTTATTGAATTGAATGACTGTGAGGTGCACATAATGTTGGTGCGTATTTTTAATCGCAATCATCAGATCAAGTGGAAAAGTAGCTTTTGCTAAGAGTCTCGTAAAGTAAGTGTGTGTGTGTGTGTGTGTGTGTGTGTGTGTGTGTGTGTGTGTGTGTGTATGTGTATGTGTGTGAAAGTGAGGAATTGTAAAGTGCTTTGGCCACCATGAAGGTGCATAAAATGCACTATGTAAGTTCAGTCCATTTACCATTTAAGTGATTTTGGTTATTATCAAGAAGACCATGGAAAATGGATAGATATCAGCTCTGAAATTAACTCTTGTGAGCTATTTTTCTTGCCATTATATTTGTCCAAACAAATGTACTTTTAGTTGTACTGGGGCATTAAAATGAACGAGAAACGGAAGAAAACAAGGGTGGTCTAATAATTGTTTCCGCAACTGTATTTTGAAACTAAATGATAGAGACATTACAAATAACAAATAATTTAAGAACATTTAGAGTACATATGCATTCATATGCAGATTTTAAAAATGCATTTAATCAGATTTTTAGCTTGTTTGGAGTTTTTTTTGCTACAGCAAACAGTAGCAATAAATACATAATTAAAAATGTAAAGAACAGTTTCATAGGAAATATACATAGTGGGGGAAAAAAGAAGTCTATAGGTGATAAAATGCAATAAATAATGTGATGTAATGTGCCATTAGTATTGCACTTTCCCATATGTATATATATTGTCCTTCATCTGTGTCTTCAGGGTCCCAAGTGTCCATCAAGGAGGGGGAGCCAACACCCCACTGGGTAGTTTTATAAATTTGCATGCTTTTCCTCTCAGCAGAAGTGCAACCGTTGTACCAGATTGTGCAGTCATATAAGATTATTTTAGAGGTGCTGCAGTTGAGGTTTTTTAGTACCTCCCATTGGAGGCTGTTCCTTCTCAGCTTCCTTGAAAAGAACAGCCATTGGATGTCAAATGCAGGTGTCACATGAATGACCCTTGTGCTGTCTTTAGGGGAATGTAGTGATGCTGCTCCACTGTGAGGAGGAGGAAGATGAGGATGATGTAGATGATGAAGGCTCCGAGAGGCTCCTGAAAGGCCTAATCCACCAGTGCAGTCTGGCCTTGCACGTACAGGGTCTCCCAACTGGATACTGCAGAGACATCCATGGACAGGTGTGTACATGGCCATCATATGTTTCTGACCATAATTTACCAAATAAAATATTTTGACTTGTAACATTAGGCAAGGCAAATTTATTTGTATAGCACAATTCATACACAGGGCAATTCAGAGTGCTTAACAAAAATGAAAAAGAGACAAGTTAAAAACACGAGTGCAGTTAAAACATAATCAATAAAACATAAATAATAATCACTTGAAATAAAGTAAAATAGAAGAGTGCAGATAGAACCCATTCAGTTGTATGCACAGCTGAACAGAGCCATTTTCAGCCTGGACTTAAACATTGTCAGAGTACAGGCCTGTCTCACATCATCAGGAAGACTGTTCCAGAGTTTAGCTGCATGGAACTGAAACGCAGCTTCACCTTGTTTAGTCCTGACTCTGGGCACCAGCAAAAGGCCTGTCCCTGAGGTTCCCAGGTCCCAGATGGTTCATATGGGACCAACATGTCACAGATGTACTTTGGTACGAGACCATGGACAGACTTATACACAAGCAGAGCTGTTTCAAAGTTCATTCTCTGAATAACAGGAAGCCAGTGCAGAGACATGAGCACAGGACTATTATGGTCATACTTCCTGGTTTTTGTCAGGACCCGAGCAGCAGCGTTCTGGATGTTCTGCAGCTGTCTTACAGCTCATTTAGAGAGTCCAGTCAGAAGGCCATTACAGTAGTCTAACCGGCTAGAGATAAATGCATCGACAAGTTTCTCTTAAGTCTGGTTTAGACTGTAAACTTTGGATTCTGGCAATGTTTTTTAGATGGTAAAAGGCCGATGATGTTATTTATTTAATGTGGCTGTTAAAGTTTACGTCCAAGTCCATTATTACCCCTGAGGGACTCAACAACATGTTGTCCTCTGGTGGACGTTGCATTAGGAGGTGCTAGCAACCATTAATAGGTTTGTTTCTTAACAAAAGCATTATAGTCAAAATAGCATTTAGTCCATCTCTAAGGCATTTTCAGTCATAGCATTATGTTGGACCGTGTTAAATTTCGTTCTTTTTTTTTGGGTAATATTTCAGGAATTCCACTGTGTATCAATGTGGGGAGGACACTAACCATAGTTTGACACATGACCTATGCAGCATATTATGAGTGCTGGACAAGCTACTATGAAAGAAGAACTTCAAAAATTATATCACTCAAAATGTAATGTAATGAAACTGTAATATAAGATAAAAGAAAAAGTTGGCTTCATTTGCTGTACAAGTGTACCATAACATTTTTAAAGGATAAATAAAACTGTTGTATGGCCCAAAATTTATATTGTCATTAACTTCGTAAACATGGTTATAAAAGTAATTTAACTGAATCACTGTGCAAATACGAATGTAGTTGAAATACCAGCAACTACTACAACACGTACAAGTGTAATTAGATGTAGTTCATTGCTCACCAGCGCTGTAGTTATCAGTTTATTTAGGTCCTGTGTTCCATATGCATGACGAGTGTGTACATTTGACTACAGAAACATGTCACTAAAATTTACCACAAATGAAACTAGGCTTCAAGAGTTGCACTGTATGTATTGCAAAGATAATACATAATAAAATGCTGAAAATGTGCCCACTCTATTCACACTTTTTTCAGGTCGAAGTGTGTTGGAGAAGAAGACAGGGCGATGGGCAGCACACACAGAATAAGATCTTTCAGTACAAGGTCCATGATAAAGGAGCCTCCTTCTTTGCTCGTGGGACATCTAGTGCTGTTCTTTAGTCTCATTTTGAAAGATTAGCAAACTATTTACCATTACAAGTCAAGTGTGGATTGCTATTGTAAAAGATCTTGAAAAAAAGTCATCATTTGGAGGACAAGCTTCAATATCTGTCAGCTGAAATTGTGAAAGCACACAGCATTTGGCCATGACATATATCATTTGTTGACATAGTGTCTGGAAAACTATTTTCATTGTTCACAGTAGATGTAAGATGCAGTGATTTCTGCGTCTGTTATTTGTTATGTGATGCAATGCTCAATAAATGAGACTTATTTTCACAAGGAATTTTCTGGCCTTTGATTTCCACTAGACATTGACTATTGCGTAAAGAAGAGTGAAAAATGTCGTCATGACCCTTGCGTTTCCTCTTGGTTTCCGCAAGGTGTCGCCGTGTCCCTGCTTTTCGTCCAGTGTAGGGTGAAAGGTCAGAGTGGAGAGGTCTCCGGGATTTAACAACCAGTAGATTTAAAACGTTTGCTCCTGTATGCCAGCGCCACAGTCAAAGCATGCAAGTTAGCGTACAGATAATTTAACACTGAGATAATACTGCAATATCCCTAAATTTGTCCAGGAAGACGACAAGAACAACTACAATTGGATTCCAGGCAAGTGTGTAAGCAAATACTGAAGCTAGAAGCCGCTAGCGCTAGCATTGTTGCGAAAGTTAGCTGCGCTGTGAAAGCATGGGGGCTAAAGGATTGACTAATCTCTTTAGCGTTACTTTATTACAATGTTGTCATGCATATTGCAGCAAGCTTGACTAATATTTAAAGTTATACTGTATGTAACCAGACCGTATACCGCTGCACTAAATAAACGTCTATTCTCCAACTTTGAATGTACTGAGTATGCTAATAATATTAGCTGTAAATTGGTATTTCCAGTGTTGTTTACCACAAACTGCATTACGGTCCATGTATGAACCACCATACTGTCAGCCCAGTGTTAGTAATGCCTCACACCAAGTGTCATGTGTGGTCTGTTTATGTTTACGACGAATGTTTTTATTTATTCTGCAAACTAAGCTAGCAGTCGTTTTGGAGTAGGGTCACTGGGTTCACTAAGCTAATGTAGTCATCAGGTCGCTGGCTACCTGGGTTAGCCTTTTGCTTGGTTGCGAGGTGTCTAAAGCCAGTTGTACTCGTCAAGGATATCGCTTAAATATATTTTGGTTGTAAACAGAAATAAAAAAAGAAACATTGCGTCTTATTTAAAGCAGTGCTATCTGGTCTGTTTGTGTGAGGAAGCACTAAGATCAAATCCAGTCTGGTACGAATACAATCACACATTTATGAAATTATGACGATTTGTAAATCGCCTGTGCGTTTAACCTAAACATTTTCTCTTTTTGTACTATTATGTGCAAGGCTTCGCAACTAAGACTTAAGCATGTAATTCTGTATAACTCTCCAAAGTTTTTAAACCGCATTTCATACATTTGTTTGCGGATAATAACAAGGAGCTAACACGCTACCGAGGTAGTAAAGTGACACTTGATTGCAAGTCTCCGGTACGAAAATATACTGTCTCTAAAGGCAAACAATATGGTGTGTATACGTGTTCTCTATAGAAATCTGAAAAGCATAAAACGGAGTAAACGAAGCCATTATTTGCATTTGCCTTAGCTCAGTTTTCCCACTCTTCTGTGAACCACAATAAACTAGGTACAATCCCTAATGGTCATCCGGTTTTATAGCTTGCATCTTCAATCGGTTTTATATGACTATGGTGTAGTGAGCTAGGCGACAAAATGTTACCAGTCGTATTCACATATACCTGCTCAAGACTTGTTTCTCGCAGGTGATGTTGCAACACAGTTGCATCAGCCCCCTTCATCATTGCATACATTCACCGTCTTGGGTTCTGTCTGAGGATACAGTGTTGAACGCTGGACTGTTAGAATGCCGTTGGTATGTTGTAAAGTTTTCTTGAATTGTATTTTGAGTAATGTTTTGTCGAGGATTCGCGGTTATGTTCTTTGGGTTGCCTGAAAAAATTACAATTTCTTCATGCGACTCTTCCAGACATGTAATTAATTCATTATTCAGTCTAAACGTCCTGACGTCCCATGTCTCTGTTTTGCGTTTTATTTCTCCTTTGGCTCGTGTGCTCTGTTAATCTACAAATGACATTCTGTCCTGTCCTTATTTCACTAAGGTTATTTATTGACAGGACATTTCCCCTTTTTTATCATCTGCTGAGGCTGTAAAAGGCTGTGTTGCAGTAATTCAGAAGGTTTGCTTGTCTACCCAGGGCTTGCCTCTTCATTTACAACGAGGCTCATGGCCTTCACTGTTCAGAGAAACATACTTCAGCATTATGCAACCGTGGGGCTCATTCTCCCATACAGTTATGCTCTGGGACATGATGGTAGCTCACGGGAATCCTTGCAGGCTCTGGTGCAGTTCTTGCAATGAATGGAATTTAAACGTTGTTGCTTGTTCTAATGGATTCTATTAGCTCTGGGGATGCTTTCAAGCTGAGCATTTTAGGAAGTGTTGAAAAGAAGTAAGTTTGTCTTTTTGAATGATATCTTTTTCAAAATACTTTTAATAACATATTGATACTGTTCAGATCTTCTAATGGTTCAGAATGAGGTGGTAACTTCCTGATCATGTGAGCACCACACCTTGTAACTGACTCAAGCAACAGATTTCAGGGATTCAACTTCTATAACTGAAAACATTCAGTTACAACATTTTAAATAATAATAATTAAAAAAAAAACAGTCTAACAGGTTTTACTATCATGGTCTTGTGTATTTCTTGAAGCGATTTTTGATAAATTTAGAGTAATCACAGATTTATTGGTTGTCTAGCCCTGTTGTATACAGTTTAGACAGTAAAGAGATATCTTTTGTTAATATTAAAGAAAAGGAGATCAGTTTAAACCTGATTTTTGATCTATAAGTTAGTCTTTATTAAGTAATGACCAGGTTGGATAGATATCTGCTCAAGATGTTCCCTCAAAAAGACACATTTGATCATATATTCAAGTATAAAAGTTAGGTTTAAAATAATTAGTAAGTTGATGAGACTATTGTTATTCACATTCATCAGTTAAAAATACTAATATTTGTTGCAGCAGTGTTTTATTGTCCTGCTTATTTGGTATAATGGAGAATTTCCATGTTTTTAAGGCAAAACAGTCTGGATAAATTTAAATTAGTCATATGTTGCTATTTTGTGACAATACATTTCACATTCTATAAACTGCACTTTGCCATGAAGGAATGACTTTGCTTAACAGTTTGCTCTCAACAAAAAGCAGACTATTTGATTTAGTAGCCTCTTAAATATTCTCTATGGAGGAAAAACTCTGGCATACTAATTTTGAAATAAGATAAATGTAGACTGGTGTGTGAGCTCACAGCAACACTTTGGTCACTGTAATGTTTTAACCATATGATTATGGCTGTGTAAATCTAATCTTAATCGGCAAGCCACCTCAAACTGCAGACAGGCATAGTGGTCTCTTATATTTCATTTGCTCTTTGCCTGATCAACAAAGGGGAAGAAAAGTTGCAGACTTGACTCAATTGGTTAGAACAGTAGTGTCAAACCCATTTTAGTTCAGGTGCCACAGAGCCCGATATGACTCTCAAGTGGGTCAGACCAGTAAAATAATAATGATAGTAAATAGGTAATATAAATAACAAAAAGGAAAAAAGAAAGAAAGAAATTCAAATTACATTATGGAAATGTTTACATTTACAACGTATCCTTTACAAAAAGTGAATAACATGAACAACCTGAAATTTTGTAAGAAAAATAAGTGCAATTCTAACTATGTTCATGTTGATCATATTTCATTCAGATTCACATTTTTTGTGAATACATTGTAAATATAAAGCAATTTTACACTAAAACAAAGAGAAAAATTTGGCATTGTCATTATTTATAGGTATAGTACCTTACTGCTCTAATGCATGGAACCCCTGAACTAAAATGATTTTGACACTGTTGATTGCTAATATTTTCAGTGTAATTTTTGCATTTAATAGATTCATTCCATGATTGACCCCTTTAGCGGGCTGGTTTTGGATCACAGGCAGTATGTTTGACACACTGGTTTAGAAGGACTCTGCCTGTGGTTGTTCAGTTTCTGCCTCACACTCTCACTCATCTGAACTATGAATGTCTCAGCATGCTGCTACACACAGGATAGACTATTTGCATGCACTGAACAGAAGAGGGGAGGGCAGAGGTGTGTGTGGGGAGGGGGCAGGCCGCAGGGCCAGCAGAGCTCTGTTCGTTGAGTTTCCGATCGGCTCAATCCAGGATTAGTTCACTGACGGAGATGCTGCTGAGCCTTTGCCAAATCAGGCCTGGCTGCTACACACATAACCTGACTGCACACACCATAGTGAACACACAGCAGAGATGGAGCCGCTTGCTCAAAGATTCCCCTCACAAGACAGTAAGCAGCACCAAAACTTAACTAAAACTCAGTTCTACAGACAGTGAGAGAAGAATGGCTTAACTTCAAGGCTCTGTTTTGACCTTTGTGGAGCCTATTGTGCGAGTTTGCCAGGACGCCGCTGTGTTTACTGTATAGGGTATTTATAATGGCAGATAAAGATACTCCCGAGGTGATTTCCTCCCAGGGAATGTTTCTATCGCTCTCGGGGGGACAAGCTGAGCAGTTGCACCTTTTGCCTGAAGTGAGAAGGGAGTTCTACGTAAACCACAAAGCTTCGCTAAAGCTAAAAAAATCCACTGCTTTTGCTTTCAGGGGATGTAAGGGTCTTGGCACCAGAGAAATAACTTGGCCTACAAACAGGTAAAGAACAGCACAGAACTGTGATGTGACTTGTCAGTTCCTCTGTGATAGAACCGTGTTGTGTTTTGGCGTATTTAAAAAAATAATGTCATGGAGCTGCTGACTGCTACCATTGAGAAACTGCTGTTCAAAAACCAAAGTGGTAACTATTTGTAGACTGAAATACAAGCACCATGTGTGCCAGTTAAATACTGGAATAAAGCAGTGTGCACCTACAAACATTGATATGAACCTGTTGATATAAACTTGTCTGCCTGGTAAGAACTGAGACAAGCTGAGATTGGGCAGAAAAGTCAACATAAGATTTTGTTGGTATGGAAAACAGAACTGATGGTGTTTGAAGTGAGGTGCAGCACACATAAGGCAAAGATTTGACATTCCTGCTCCTGTTAATTTAGAACCATGATATGACATTTATAAATGCACATATGGTGGTTGTCATGATAATGAAATTTTAATCGATTCAAATTCATTCAGTGTATTGCGATTACCACTTTCTTTTTCTTTGTTTATTTTGTTCACCTACAGTTTAGGTTCAACATTCAGTGATGCACTGATTGTGAAATACCTGAATATTCTGAATACTGAAACCGAAGATTTTTGGTATTCAGTGGCGCCACTGTAGAATCTATATAGGGGAAACCGTGCACATGGGTTCTGCTTGCGGCCACCCTGCTTCTTGAGTGCTCACATAGGCTACATGTATTCGTTTGGTACACCTCCATATTGTATCGAAGGCCCTGAACTGAAACAGTTATACAAATGAGTGCACCCCTAGAGTGTGTGCGTGTGTGTCGGGATGATTCTGACAAATTGAGATGTTATTAACTGGCCAATTTGGTACCAACAGTTGAAGAATAGTCCCATCTTCACATTAAATATCTTGGCAAATTGATAGGACTGGTATTTTTGGAGATATTAGCAATTTTGGAATACAATTGCCTTACAATCATGGAAACACAGTACCACGCTGCATGGTGGGAAATGAAGTCAAAAACCGGAACACTGCAGTCCAGACATATCAGTATTTACACTGGTGCCATACAGCCTGTGAGTACCTCGTGCATATTGAACATTTGAGCAGGAGAAAGAGACACTACAGCTCTGAAAAAAAGAGGCCACTGCAAAATTATCACTTTCTCTGAGTTTGCCATTTATAGGTATGTGTTTGAGTAAAATTAACATTCTTGTTTCATTCTCCAAATTACCGACAACAATCCTCCCAAATTTATAATAAAAATGTTGTTATTTAGACCACGTATTTTCAGAACATGCCAAATGGTCAAAATGACAAAAAGATGCAGTTTTCAAACTTCAAGTAATGCAAAGAAAATAAGTTCATTTTCATTTCTAAACAACACAATACTAATATTGTAACTTGGGAAAAGTTCTGAAATCGATATTTGGTTGAATAACCCTGATTTTCAATGACAGCTTTCACGTGTATTGGCTCTCCACCTTTGCTGTTGGGTGACTTCATGCAGATCCAAGCATTGAAATTCAAGAAGCTCAGCAATGTCTGGTGGCTTGTGACCATCCATCTTTCTCCTGGTTATATTCTAGAAGTTTTCAAAGTGGATTTGGGTCCAGAGATTAGACTGGCCGTGATAGGGTCTTCATCTCGTGGTCCGTCATCCACACCTTTATTGATCTAGGTGAGGCAAGGAGCAGTGTCCTGATAGCTACGAACTGTTCACCCCCCACCCCTGTCCGTGTACTTCGTGTGTACCTCCCAGTTTCACTCTGCAGGTGTGTCTGGGCATTAATACTGTATATTAATTGCCATTTACATTTGTTATGGCCCAACTCATAGGCCACAACCAAAAAACAGGAGTAGAGAGTGGGGTCGGTGCAAAATATGCTTCTTTTATTTACAAGTGTGAAATTTGAATAAGATACGAGTCCATCTCGATAACTGATGTTGTGGGAGCACCCTCAGCCACTCGGACACAGTGCAGGCATAGGTCTGGCGATAGTGAGAAAGACATGATGGAAAGGTAGGAGCTATACACTGCATGAAAAGTGGGATTTCCATGAGTAAATGGGACTGTAGATTACCGTGGAAGTTCAGGTTTATGACTGCATGTGGTAATTTGCAGGTAACGCTGAAAACTCCCATGAAATGGGACTTGCTTGGCAGTTGTCCCCCCATGACCCCACTTCCCCTAAGTCTAGAGAAGGCTATACAAATACAAATCAGGGTAGGAGGTGGAGGTTTACCCAGGTGACATTTTTCTGAAAGGTGTTCATTGTAAGAAAATCTCTGGTGTAAAAAGATCAGGCTCAGTATAGCCTAATTTGAGCTTGAATTGATGTATTTAAGTCCTTCATGCACTATTAAATAACAGTTGGCTTTTTTTAAACTTACTTGCTTTTTAAACACCAAAGCATATTTTAGTGCTGTCAAATGATTAAAATTTTAATCAGATTAATCACAGGGTTGCTGTGGATTAATTTCAATTAATCACAAATGAATATAATTTGTTTTTAATTTATATTAATCACGCAGTGCACTGCGCAGTACTTATTATCTTTATCGATCATTTTTATAGCTGTTAGAAGTGAGACGGAGTGTGCTTGGTGCGCAACCATAGACCTAATGTCAGATGAGGAAGACATGGTTGTTGATGGGGTGTCTGGGTGGATCTGGTGGTCTGCTGCTCTGCAGCCTGGAGCTCAGCGAGCTCTGTGCTACGCTACAGTCAAGACTGAAGGCAGATTCGAAGTTCAGGGCAGCGCACCGCAGATGACTGCATGTCAGACCGAGCTCCGACAGGATGCCTCTATCTCCTCACAACTCCGAGGCAGCAAGCAGACACGTCACGGAGCTGTAGGATTAGGCTACAGTACAGCACGCCACAGAGGGCTGCACATCTGACTGAATTTTGTTTTGTTGATACTTTTTTTAACATCTTGCTCATATTTTTGATTTTGTAAATAAAGTGCTTTCTTTGTTTTAAAATTGTATTTTAAATTGTAACCAATGTGAAGCACTTAGAGCTACAACTTTTGTATGGAAGGTGCTATACAAATAAAGTTTATTGTTATTACTATTATTGCGATAGCTCTGCGTACAGCCTGCCGTTTTATCAGTTTTTAACCTGTTTTAAGGGCAGTTTTTACTTTCCTCTTTTATCCAAGCTGGACTTTTTAATCCCTGTGCGCTTTTAAAATCGGTAATTTTATAAATCGGTCGGTTTTTATCCTCTTCTTGCCGACTAAACAAAATTGGCGGCAATCACATCTGGAGAGCCTGACTTCCGCACAACTGGGACCACAATGCCTGATATACACGATGAAACACACCTTCTAAAAAAGGCAAACAAGACTATCACCGACCTGAGAGAGGACATCCGCCGTCTGTCCGAGGAACTACGGAGGAAGGATTCACTCCTGTCCTCCTTTACTACCCGTCTTCCTCAGCTCTCCAGCTTCGTGACAGC
>JAPTYQ010002062.1:0-13757 GCA_029814465.1 Ostorhinchus cyanosoma | reverse complement strand
TAGACACAGTCTATCTTCTCTCCTAAGCTTTGGATGTGTGACAGCTCGGGAAGAAGCTAGTGACAAACAGAGAAGTGTTTTACACTACGACTCTGCGACCGGGTCCCCACTCTGAAGTGTCACTTTGGCAGACTAAATGTAGCGGCCACATTTCAAGTTAGTAGAGAGGTACCTTCCCAAGTTGGATGTATGCCGTCTCTACGGATGAGCCTGGGCTTTCCCCAGAACACATGCCAATTGTCAATAAAGACTATGTCGTTTTCTGGGCACCATCTAGACAACCAGCGGTTAAATGATGAGAAACTAGAGTACATCTCATTATTATTATTGTTAGGCAGGGGTCCAAAGAATGCTACGGTGTCAGACATCGACTTAGCAAGTTTACACACCGATGCTACGTTCAGTTTAAGAATCTCTGATTGTCTCCGCCGGGTGTCGTCACCGCCTGCGCCACCGCCAGCAGAACCTGGTCCTACTCTGCTGTAAAAGCCTAAGGTTTCCTTCGATATCAACGACTCTGGCCCCTGGGTAACACCTGACAGACACCGTTGGGTGCTTCACGTCTCTGACTATGGAGCTGCCAATTACGAGAGTGTCTGGTTCAGCCGGTGTGGTGCTGAGGGGATCAAACCTATCACAGACAGGAAGCTGTTGGTGGACTAAGGTTTTGCGTCTAGCACTGCCTTTCCCCCTGTACTGTCACAAATCCGTCCCTGGACTCTCCCGGCTGCAAGGGACTCGCTGGAGGGCTAACCATGCTAGCATCCCTGCTACTGCAAGCACAACCTGCCGTCCCTGCTGCTACCTGGCTATAGCTAAGCTTAGCCTTAACCTCTAAAATCGAATGTTGGCTTCATTTTCAAAATGTTCTTGTGAGAGGCAGCCTGGCTTTCTAGCTGTGTCACCAACGCATTTCGGATTGTTACATGATGCTCGTCCGTGCCGCACATGGCTCGGCTGATCGCTCTGAAGAAACAATTTCCATCTCTGAGTGTTTCCAACGTCTTACAGTGCCAGCAGCAGTGACAGAGATTCTGCTGCGCTGCACTTCCAGTTTCTTGCACAGAAACTGCGCGACCGCAGGTCCCAGAGGGTTGAACTCCGGTGCGCCCGTCTCGTGACTGACAAACTCCACGTCTGACTCCCCGCTTCCTCAGGAGTGCCCAAGGAGGACCTCTGCTTGCGAAGAACAAAAACGCACCATGGCTCACTGCTTCCAGACTGCAAGAGACTATGCCCTGTGTTGGCGTAACTTACGTACCTACACTTTTAACACTATTCTTTTCTTGTACGTGGCAGCCAATGTGAGGGAAAGAGAGGAGAGAGATAATCTGCAGGTGGGAGTCTATGTCAGTGAGAGATGTCTCGCAGAGTTGGAGCCTGGAACGCGTATGAGGGAAAGAGAAGGTTCTCTCCGACCTGAATTCCAAACAGAAGTCAAAAACTCCACAAGTTATCCCACCGATCACGAGAGAGCTCAGAGCCTGAATGACAACGGGTGCACATGGATCTATATGTGTACAACAAAAGAGAAAGAAGAACGCACCGCGTGGTCATCGGTGGCGTTTACGACGTACCTCATGCCAGTGGACCGGACTCCCGTCTGGAAGAAGGAATGTCTCTCGAACCCATAAGGGCGGTACCCTCACCAAGTGTGGATGCACAAAAGGATGTCGACAATGCTGATTCAGATACGACCTTCATATGTGACAAGGAAATGGCTGAGGGGGCCCTGGTCAAAGTGAGACCTGTAGCCCTTACAAAGCCATTCGACCCTTCATGTGCTTGTGAGTTCTGTTGCCGTCAACAACAACACAAAGTGCTGTGACCCCTGCCACACCTGCTGTGCAAGCAGGGAGAAACACAACAGTGGTGAGACCCACGACATGGACGAGAAGATGCTGGGGCCCTTTCGGAGTGGTCTTTTTAGACTCTGACGATGACTCTTATTTTTGACGTCTGATTGTAATGAGGCGACAGTGTTCTTTGTCTGAAATTATGCACTGAATCCCTACTGTACACTTTGAGATACCAATAAAAGCGAAAGAAAAAAAAAAGAACACTTATTTGAGTGGTATGGTCTTTATGCACATACAGGGCACACAATACAGTGGACAGCAGGTGGCAGTGTGGTTCCCCTGCAAGCACACAAACTGACATGTACAGGGCATTCACATACAGGACACACAATACAGTGGACAGTGTTGCTCTTTTTTCATTCCACAGCAGGTGGCACTGTTGTTCTGCCGCAGGCACACACACACACACATACACACACACACAGGTCCAGGTTGTCCACACCACCTTTGGTTGCATTGTAGTCCAAGACGACAGCAGGCTTCTCATCCGAGCGCTGGACTGCGATGTCTGCCGCCCGTGCGTGGAGCATACTGAGCAACAGCATGTTCTTGTGTTCCTTGAGCACGTAGGACACCAGCGCGGCGTCGGGCGGGAAGGCAAACTTGGAGGAGAGGACCCGTCTCCCCCGGAGCTCGAGCAGGGCGGCCGGGAGCTCAGACTTGTTCTTTCTGATCGTGCTGAGCAGGGTGTTGTTCCTCTCGCGGAGGAGCCTCCCCGCGAGCTCATAGGAAGTGAAGAAATTTTCGCAGGTGACGTTACAACCCGTGAAACCTTCAGTCACGTCGAGCACCACGCGCATCACCTGATTCTTCTCCGAGCCCTTCGCCGACCCCGTTCTACTTTCCCGTTCTCCGGCAGCGGTGGGGGCGGTGGGGGTGGTGGGGGCTGTGGCGGCGGCAGGTTTCCCGGTGTAAACCTGCATTTTCCAAGCGTAGCTGGATCTGGCATCACAGGCCACCTGTGACTTGATCCTGTACTTGGCAGGCTTGCTCGGCATATACTGTCTAAAGGGACATCGCCCTTGGGTGTCGGCGTATATAGCCTGGTGTGAGATATGGGGGGAAGAAAGAAAGAAAGAGAAAGACAAAGGACACAAAAAAATTAACTTTATTTTTTAGTACGAAAAAAAAAAAACAACCACACAATTTTGTTCATTTATATATTTTTGTTTTTTTGTAATCGGTGTCAGACCTCTGAACGGGACCAGTTGCTCGTCCACCGTGACGTGAGGGCCTAGGTTGTAGAGGGCCGGCAAGCATTCGACCCACGCATCCCAGAGCTTTCTCGCGGCCCCCAGTTTGTCCGAAGCCCGCCTCTCCTCTCTCGTCTCGCGGTCGTTGAAACGCAGCAGCTTCAAGTAAAGGTGAAAGACCTTGAGCGGCATGGTGGGTCGGAAAATTGCCTGCCCGCTCTCTGCGTCCCTCAGGTGGTCAGTGGCCTCACCTCGGGACCTGTACATGCCGGCGAGGATGAGCAGACCCATGTAGGCATGCAGTTCGGTCTCCTCCATACGCCTCCAGCCGTCTTTTCCGTGTTTCCTGACACCTTCACGATTCATGTCCTCCAGCACAATTTCGTCTATCTCCAGCGTGAGGAAGAGGTAGAATGTTGAGACGATGTCTCAGGAGTTGGAAACCACCAAGGCCGTGGGTCCCGGTGGCCAGGGCTGCCGCTGCTGCTGCTGCTGTTGCAACGGGGCCGTTTCGTATGGTGCAGAGGACCAAGTTATTTTCCCATTTCTTGACAGGAATGTCTCTCGTGTTACGTGATCTCCTCCTTCACCTTCTTCTTCTTCTTCTACATCTATATCTACATTTTCTATTTCTCCTTCTTCTTCTTCTGAGGATGATGGAACGTGGTCTGTTGTTGCATCTTCTTCTACTTCTTCTTTTTCTTCGTCTTCATTGTCTTGTTCTTCTTCGTCTTCTTCGTCTTTTTCAGTCTCGGAGCGAGGTTGGCGGATTTCTCCCGGGACCTTTTTGGCAGTGAAAGGCCTCACGCGGGAGTCCTTGTAAGTAGCCTCCGGTTGCCATGCGTTCCCCTCCTCATCTCGTCGCTTCGTACAAAGCCCTGCGGCGGAGACGTTGGTGGTGGTCGACTCGCCTTCTCCCGTTCCTCGTCCTCTTCTCGCTCTTCACACAGCATTCCTTTCCCCATTCTCCTCCTCCTCCCCCTCCTCGCTCCAGGACCGGAGAAGCATCTCGGCGGAGAGGACATTCCCGATCGTCTTTCTCCAGCTGCTGTCGCAACTGCCTCATCCTCCTCTCCTCTCGCTGTCGCTCCCTTCGTCGCATCTCGCTCTACTACTCTTCTCACTTCGTACTCACCCGCCGCTCATTGTGTTGTATTCACTTTATCCTTTCTTCCTCCTCCTTCTCCTCCTCCTCCTCCTCTTTGGAGTCTCTGGCCTAGGACCCTTTTGGCGGTGAGACACGTCTCGGCAGATAGATTGTCCGTGGCCAAAGTCCGACTCGCGTTCCCGTCTCACCCCTTTCGCTCCCAATCGCCTTTCTTCAGCTGCCATCACAGCTGCCTCGTCCTCTCCTCTCGCTGTCGCTCTCTACAACTCGTAGGGTTCTCCTCTTCCTCCTCCTCCTCATCATCCTCCTCTTCCTTCTTCCTTCTCGGTCTCCTCATCCTCCCATCCTTTCGCTGTAGTGAGGCAATCTCATCCTCGTCCTCTTCATCCTCCTCCTTACAGGGCGAGCTGGAAAGAAACTGTGGTAGGAACCTTTGAGCACCGAAACGTCGTGCTGTCATGACTGCGGGCTGTGGCCTTTGCCGTGTGACGGCACAGATGGGTACCGTGGTGGTGGAAGGTGGAAGGGGTAACGGAGTTAGAAACGTTCCTTTCCCCTTTTTTGTACTGACCTTTCCGAATGTTCCCCTCCTCTCCTCCTCCCTTCCCTAACCCTCTCGCCGTCGCCACGGCCGCCGTGCCCTCGGAGACTCTGTGTGTGGTGTGCTGCTGCACCCTAACCCGTCACTTTTGCCTCATTGTTATCCTCCTCCAAAGCGAGGTGGGTCAGGGAGACCCGGCGCCTGCGAGGATGGCGCGCATGCGTGGGGGGTTCGGAGAAGCCGTTGTTCATTTCTTCATACTCACCTCTTTGTGCATTCTCTGCATCCTCCTCCGCGTCTTCCCCGGCGTCGACCTCGAGGCTCTTCTCGCTCTCGCCGTCACCTTGGCGTGCTGTACTTGTACTTGGAGATTCTACATGCGCTCTCGCAGCTGCTGCTCCTGTCGCTTTCGCCGCCCGTTGTGGTCCTCTTGCTGCTGCTGCTCCCGGTATCCTCTGTTTTTTTTACGAGGAAGAGAAGGGAGGTAGGTCAGAGGGAAGGAGAAACTGCCATCTGTGTCTTCGTACTCACCTCTCCGTGCCTCCTCCTGCTCCTCCTCCTCCTCCTCCACCCCGGTGCCGACCAAGAGGCTCTCTTCTTGCTCTCGCCGTCGCCTCGGTTGCCATGCCCTTGTACTCTGTGTGTTTTTATTCCTCCTCTGTCTGTCTCACCCAACTTCCTGGGAATGTCATCTCTGTTTTCTCCTTCAGTCGGTGTCTTCGTAATTACCTCCATGTGTTATCTTTATCATTTGCTCAGTGCTGCTCTGGGCCGGGCCTGCCCCGACCTGTGCCATTGACTCTGTGTCTTTATTCCTCCTCTGTCTGTGTCCCCTTCCTTCCTTCCTTCCTTCCTTCCTTCCTTCCTTCCTTCCTTCCTTCCTTCCTTCCTTCCTTCCTTCCTTCCTTCCCAGGAATGTCAGGCGGATGAGTCACTTGTGCAAAATTCTCCTCCAGTTGCAGCTGCTGCTGCTTTAGCTGCTGCTGTGTGTCTTCGTACTCACCTCTGTGTGTTATCCCACTCCTCCGGCTTTTGTGTCAAGTTTCTCATTCCTTTCCCCAGTCTTATATGTGCTCCCTCTTGGCGCCTGCTTCTCAATCCCAGCTCCTCGCTCATCTCAGCTCATGTGATTGGACAGACGGGATTCAGAACATTTAGGGCCGAATTGATTTGACCAAACATCCAGCAGTGAGGATGAGTCCATCATGAAAAATTCCCCTGAGGTGCAGCTGCTGCTGCCATCACGTCCCTTCCTCCTCCTCCTCCTCATCCGACCGAACGCTCATGCATTCAGAAAGATGGGACAGGGTTCAGAGCTGTTAGGGCCAGAACCTATCCGTCCAACATCCAGCAGTGATGTAAGAGCGTATCCCGCAAGTATGAGTCAAAATTGTGACAGTGAAATAGGCAAATAAAAGCAGAGAAAAAACATAGTCTCACATTCAGTAATGAGGTTTATTGAGATTGTAATATGATTCATGTTACAGTGAACGAAATATGGAAAAAAAGAGGGTTGGGGAGAAGGAGACGCAAGGGAGGGTGAGAGAAGGGTCAGGGATGAGTTGCTCGTGAAAAATTCCCCTTAGGTGCACCTGCTGCTTTTGCCTCCTGGTATCCTTGTCAGGCTTTGGTGTCAGTCTTGGGTTCTTCTCCCCAGAGTCTTATCTGTGTTCTTTCCCTCCTCCCTCCTGGCCGCTTTGTACACGGCTGTGTTATCCTCCTTCAACTTTCATGTCTGTCTACCTCTGCTTCCCTCCCTTCCATTCCTGAAGGCCAGAGGGGATTTCTTTTCTTTTCTTTTCTTTTCTTTTCTTTTCTTTTCTTTTCTTTTCTTTTCTTTTCTTTTCTTTTCTTTTCTTTTTTGGTCTCTTCGAGCGAGTCGGGAGTGAAATGAGGGGAGGTGAAGCAAGGTGGGTTGGGGAGGCCCGATGGCCCGGGAGGCTCGCGTGCGGGGAAGAGGGAAGGCGATTACAAGATCAAAGCTAAGCGAGGTGGGTCGGCGCCGACAACTCAGTTGAAATGTATGGTTTTGTCTGACCTTTTTGTTATGAGGAAAGGATTAATGAAATAAAGCTGCTCTGCGATACCCAGTGGTTGTTGTGTCATCTCTCCCTATACTCCCCCTCCTTACCGCTTTCAGAATTACGAATGTTGTGTGCAAAAACACCTACCGACCGCTTATAGAATTGCGAAAGTAGTACGGAACGGAACTGACCACACACATACGTACATAACATCGGCTCACTTTGACCCGGAAGACCACGCGACACTTACATATGTAGGGGACGCTATAGTGTGAGTTTTGTTCAGTTTTCTCAGGTCTGTGAGATGGACAACTGCTCTAAATTTGAGCCAAATCGGTCTTCGTATGTCTGAAATGAAGCAGTTTTTGTAAAGGTACATCTGTAGGGGGCACTATAGTGCAAAATGGCAATTTGTTTTGATGATTAGGTGTTGGCCCTGGAGATTGACAAAAAATTCAAATTTGAGCCAAATCGGTGTTCGTATGTCCAAATTAATCCCATTTTAGTAAAGGTACATTCGTCTCGTCTCTTTCTTTGAAAGACAGTCTGCAGTATGAACAGATGAAAGAGAACATTTTGCGTGCTTATGAACTTGTACCGGAAGCAGACCGACAAAAATTTAGGAACCACAAAAACTCTGCTGGAAAACATTTGTTGAGTTTAAATGTGAGTAAAATGTGTTTTCTTTGATAAATGGTGTGGTGCTACTGAGGTCAGGGAGAGTCAATTAGTGTTGTTGGACGATTTCAAAAATACCTTACCAGAGAGGTTGGTGATGTTCTTAAATGAACAGAAAGTATTCACACTGTCTAAAGCAGCTGTCTTGGCTGATGAGTTTGTTTTAACTCACAAAAATGTGTTTGTGCCTTTTCACCCAGACAAAGGTTTGGTGTCACGCCTGTGAGACCTCATGCTGGGCATACACCTCTTGAAAGGATTAAGAGACCACCATCACCTCCTCAGGATGCTTGTGAATGTTTCTATTGTCACAAAAAGGGTCATGTTACTGCTGACTGTTAAACTCTAAAGCGTAAGCAGCAGGTTCCATCCTCCACACTACAACCAAAAAGCATGAGTTTAATTAAGACTGCCTCGCCTCCACACTATAAAACCTTAGAGGGTGAAGGTGATGAACCTGACCCCTGTTTTAAACCATTCCTTTCAGATGGCTTTGTGTCACTGACTGGGAAAGCAACGGATCGGAAGCCAGTGCGGGTGCTTAGAGACTCAGGGGGGGCCCAGTCTATTATTTTACAAGGCGTGTTACCTCTGTCGTTACAGTCATCCTGTCAGTCGAGTGCAGTAGTTCGAGGGGTTGAGATGGGCTTCGTACCCGCTCCTTTGCACTATGTTCACCTTCAATGTCCTCTTATTGGGGGGGTCTTTAAAATGGCAGTGCTACCTGCCTTGCCCGTTAAGGGTGTTGATTTTATTTTAGGTAATGACATAGCAGGGGCCAAAATTGTCCCAGCTCCCGAGGTACTCGAAAGCCTTGAATTGAACACAGAGTCTAACTGTACTGCACAGAAATCTGATATCTTCCCTGCTTGTGTAGTTACCAGGGTCCAATCAAAGAAGTATAATGGCTTTGACCTGTCTGACTCTTTTCTGGCAGAAGGTCAGACATCTGATGCTGTCAGGGCTAAAACCAATTGTCCGCCTGAGACAACACCTGCTCACACTGTGTCATCTTCCACAGGTGGTGAGGTTGCAACACTGCCCGCCAACCGAGAGGAATTCATTGCTGCACAGCAAAGTGATGGCACACTGTCAAAATGTCGTTCCAGTGTTCTCAGCCCAGCTGAAGAAGAAAGGAGGAAAGTGGCCTATTTTCTTGATGATGGTCTGTTAATGTGTTGCTGGACTAGTGAGGTCTTGGAGGATGGGGGTGGCCCAGGGGGCATAAACTGGAGTACAAGTTATCAGGTCGTGGTGCCAACAGCATGTCGTTCACATGTGCTGTTCTTGGCCCATGATCACCCATGGTCAGGACACATGGGGGTTACAAAAACATATAATAGGGTTCTTAGGCATTTCTTCTGGCCAGGACTTAAGTCTGATGTTATCAGCTATTGTGGCAACTGTCATTTTTGTCAAGTTTCTGGGAAACCAAACCAGGTCATTCCCACAGGTCCCCTGAACCCCATTCCAGCCATAGGGGAGCCATTCGAAAAAGTCATTGTGGACTGTGTGGGACCGTTGCCCCGAACTAAAGCTTTCTTCTAACTATTATATGTGCTTCCACCAGGTTTCCAGAAGCCATCCCACTGCGGAAGATAGTGGCTCCAATCATCTCTAAGGCCTTGGTGAAGTTCTTTACTGTGTTTGGTCTTCCAAAGGTGGTTCAGACTGATCAGGGTACAATTTCCAGTCTAGAGTGTTTGCACAAGTACTTAAAACACTGGGCATTTCTCATATAGTGTCTAGTCCTTACCACCCTGAAAGCCAGGGTGCATTAGGAAGGTTTCACCAAACTATTAAATCAATGCTGCGCAAACACTGCCATGAATCACAAAAAGGGGGTGTTCCATTTGTGCTCTTTGCAGCCTGGGAAGCTGTACAGGAGTCATTAGGTTTCAGTCCAGCTGAACTGGTGTATAGGGCATCGAGTTTGGGGTCCCTTGAAGGTCCTTAAAGAGCATCTAGTGACACCAGACAGGAGAATCAAAAGTATTCCAGAGAATGTGACAAAACTCAAGGACCGCCTCAGGTTAGCCTGCTCTTTAGCTAATCATGCTCTGGCTGCTTCTCAAAAGAAAATGAAGAAATGCCATGATCGAAGGGCAGTTGCCCGCTCATTTCATTCAGGGGACAAGGTTCTACTCCTTTTGCCGCTACTTGGTTCTGCCCTTTCTACTAAATTATCTGGCCCTTATGTTGAAGAAAGGAAGCTTAGTGACACCAACTACCTCATCAGGACTCCAGACCGCAGGCAACGTACCAGAGTCTGTCACGTCAACATGATGAAGCGGTACAACATCAAAGATGACCATGGCTCATCCACGACAGAGGACGAAAAAATTTGTATTTCACCTATTGCTTCCATCTCGAAGGTGAGATTGTGTGATGATGTTGGTGATGATGGGTTGGTGATGCATACAACTACACCACAGGGGGCAAGACTAAGCAACACTGAGATATTATCTAGTTTGCCCTACTACCTGTCTCACCTCCCAGATGACCAGCGTGATATCGAAAAGCTGATACTTGATTTCCCCTGTCTATTTAATGACATTCCCTCTCAGACTTCTGCAATAGTTCATGACATCATCCTGAAGAACCCAGCACCCATAAAGCAGCATGCCTATCGGGCTAGTCCGGCCAAGAGGGAAGCAATGAAAAAAGAGGTTGAGTATCTTGTGCAGAATGGATTTGCAGTGCCGAGCTCCAGTCAATGGAGTTTTCCTTGTCTTCTTGATGTGAAGTCTGATGGGAGCCCCCGATTTTGTACTGACTTCCATAGGGTTAATGCTGTGACGGTCCCTGATGCTTATCCATTACCTCTTATTGATGACTGCATTGATGAAATTGGTCCAGCCAATTATGTTAGTAAACTTGACATGTTGGAGGGGTATTGGCAAGTTCCTTTAACAGCCTGTGCCTCAGAAATCTCAGCTTTTGTTACCCCTGACAACTTCCTCCAGTACACAGTGATGCCCTTTGGAATGTGTAATTCTCCTGCCACCTTCCAGAGACTAGTAAATAAAGTGCTTGGAGGCGTTTCAAACTGCAGAGCCTGCTTGGACGACATTGTTGTGTACTCTGACAACTGGGTTAGTCATATGGCTACACTGAAGGAGGTATTCCAACGGCTGGGAGCAGCCTCCTTAACCCTCAACCTAGCTAAATGTGAGTTTGGAAAAGGCCCTGTTCTTTATCTTGGTCAGCAGGTTGGTGGAGGATGGGTCTGCCCTGTGGATGCCACCATTGATGCATTCCCTACACCATCCACCAGGAGACCGCTGCGTCGTTTCCTGGGAATGGCTGGCTACTACCGCCGATTCTGTATAAACTTCTCTATTGCAGCTGCTCCACTCACTGCTCTAACTAGTCCGTCGAGACGATTCACTTGGTCAAGTGAGTGTCAACAGTCATTTGAAAATCTGAAAAGTTTGTTGTGTTGCTCTCCGGCCTTGTCTGCTCCGGTTTTCTCCCTGTCTTTCAAACTTGAAATTGACGCCAGTGCGGTTGGAGCTGGGGCTGTTCTGCTGCAGGAGGACCATCAGGGAATAGATCATCCAATGAGTTATTTTTCTCGCAAGTTCAACAAAAAACAGTTGAATTATTCAACAATTGAAAAGGAAACCCTGGCTCTGCTGTTTGCTCTGCAACATTTTGAGGTCTACCTAGGATCAAGCGTGAAGCCCATCCAGGTCTTCACTGATCATAATCCTCTTGTATTCCTCTCAAGGATGTATAATCATAATCGTCTTATGCGTTGGTCTCTTATCGTTCAACACTATAACCTTGAAATCTGTCACAGGAAGGGATCTGAGAATATTATTGCTGATGCTTTATCCCGTGCTATATGGCGAAGTTAGCGTTGGCAGTCTGTGGTTCCAAACGTTACGTTTCGACTCATATGGGTGGGGGTGTTACATGCCAGGCAGCAGAGGGCAGTGTTTTTTTTTTTTTTTCTCCTCCCTTTGTTTTCTGCAGGCAATTTCAAAACGGCTTCCACCTGGGTGGACTGAGCAGCGGTGATTGGGTCCTGCAGACTCCATCCAGCCAATCAGCCCTCAGAAGCCAGGTAATAAGCGTCTGCCTGAGGACTTCCCACGGCTCTTTTTTCTTCCTTATAGAACAAGCCCTGTTGCCATTCCTGTTGTTTTTGTGTTTTCTGTTTGTCAGAAGGCCATTTCGTGAGGTGGGACAGTCAGTAGGTGAGTTTGGGGCGCCCTTTATATTTTCATACACGCAGCTTTAATCCTTTGTTTAGTACACTAGATTTATCGGTTGGTGGTTATCAGGCCTTTTCTTTTGCTTTTCTTTATCTACATGTTAAGCTCTGTTTTGTTTTACTAAGTTCATTTATTTGGCACGACCATCACTGTCCCAGCCTCAACCACTGTTTTATGGTTCCCATGTTTTTTGTTACCGGCCTATGAGTTTGAAAAGAAGAAAATTAAGAAAAATAAACCTAACCTAACTAACCTGAAAACCTGTTGGCTTTCTCATCGTTCGGCTGTCGCGTTACGGTTCGTATTGTGACATAACAATCCGTTTCCATGGCAACCACATATTTGGCCTTAATTGAAAGCTGTCGACCCCCCCCCCACGTCACTGTGGGGTCCAATGTTGTATGTCGTGTACTTACACTCAGGTGACCGACCCCGACGGGCCGCGGCCCATTAACCCCCATGCATTCTAAGCAGGAGTAAATATGGGGGGTGTGTGCGTAACATGCACATTTTCGTAAAGGGTGAATGTGTGTGTGTGTGTGTGTGTGTGTGTGTGTGAGTGGCAACAGTTGTCAATGGCGACTGCGTCACTGGCATGTTCGTCCCCATGCGACCACTGCAGACTCAATAGGCCCAATAGGCCCCCGGCGTTACTCGGCTCGGGCCTAATACATTGAAATAAATAAATAAATAAATAGTGCTCTGAAACGAGGGGAGTGTTCGGCTTTCAAAATAAAACAGGAAATGACGAGACAAAAACCCAAGACAAGACAAACCTCACCATGGTCTGACAGATTCTTTTGGCCAATGTTTAGAGATGTTTGTATAATTCAGTTGCATTTAAATTTATGTACATTTGGATTATGCAATTTAGGTTTTTCAAACATTTCAAATGACAGAAATGCTTCTTTCAGATGGAAATTAACATTTGTATTAAAATAGATCAGAGCAAATTGCAGTCGTTCCATGTTCCAACACTTGTACTATTTGTTCAATTCAGTTCAATTCAGTTTTATTTGTGGAACCCTATATCACAACAAGGTTATCTCACGAGGCTTTACAAGATGTAAACGAACAACAGTCAGATAAACAGAAAATTTAAAGAAATGCATTAATGTCCTGGATATCCCCTGTCCTTAGACCCTCCTTCTCGGCAAGGAAAAACTCCAAAAACCCAGTGGAAAAAGAAAAACCTTGGGGAGAACCACACTGAAGGAGAGATCCACTCCCATGGACGGACAGGCTATAGATGCACCAGGACTGATGGACGTCCATTTACAGATGGAGTTCTAGTCTGTAAGGATGCAGTAGGGCGGGGGATTTGAGGGAGGCCATCTAGTCAGATGGGACAGGTGAGGAGGTCCATCCTGGCAGGTGAGAATGGGGGAAGAGATCCAGGTTCACAGGTCAGGGCAGGGCACAGATGGGTCACCGCAGATCCCGTTGTCATTGGTTCCCAGGTGGCTACAACTGCCCCCTTCGGGGGAGTGGCAGAAACGGACACTGGGTTAATAGTGATGAACAGATGAAAGCAAACTATGTATTGGAGATTATAGGTACAGATAAGGGTGGTACGTTGTACCAGAAAAAGGTGATAGGACTCAGTGCCTGTACTTCCCCCAGCATTATTGCTCCGAGGGCAGTTTAGACTTTAGAACTGTGGGTTCAGTCTGTTTTTAACTAGCCTGATCATTAGCTTTTTCAAACAGGAATGTTTTCAGTCCAATCTTAAATGTCGAGACTGTGTCGGCCTCTTTAATATTGGAGGCTGATTCCATAAGACAGGAGCTTGGTAACTAAAGCTCTAGCTCCTACTGTACTTTTACAGACCCTGAGAACTATCAGTAGACCTGCATTCTGAGAACGAAGGGTTCTGTTGGGATGGTACGACACTAGAGCATCTCTGAGATAAGAGGGGCCCATACCATTAATGGTCTTGAACATAATAAGGAAGATCTAGCACAGGGGTGACATGTTCTCTTCTATTGGTTCCCGTTAATGGCCTTGCTGCTGCATTTTGAGCTAATTGGAAACTTTTTAGAGAATTTTTAGGACACGCTGCGAGTAGGGAGTTACAGTAATCTAATCTAGATGTAACAAATGCATGAATTAATTTTTCTGCATCATTTTT
>JAPTYQ010002031.1:0-13760 GCA_029814465.1 Ostorhinchus cyanosoma | reverse complement strand
AAAAATGTCCCAATCTGTTGTTTGGAAACAGTCCTGGAGCTGTGGGATGGCATCTTCAGTCCAAATCCGTATGGATCTCACCTCAGGTATGCTTTGACACTATGAATAAGAAATATGGGGCATTTATATGCAATTGAGCGAGTACTGGGCGGAGAAAATGTAAATATATTTATTTAGCACACGCAAAGTGACTTAAACTCCAAAGCAATTTTGCTGATAGAAACTGTGTGTAATGAACACTTCTCAAAGGGCGGGGCCAATGGTTTGGATGTGGAATTACACACACATGGAAGTGGTTGTTGTCCAAGAAGGAGACATTGAAATGATGAAACAGGATGCAAAGAACACATTTCCACCCTCCTGTGAACATATTTGGAATGACAGAAGAAAAAATTGAGAGGTATGCCCCCCCCCCTCTTGGTAATTTCCAAGACTTTGCACCTGTTGACATTTGCGAAGAAAATCTTAGTAAATCACTGGCAAACTGTGGTTCAACCCAACACACAAAATTCTAGATTGTACATGCAAATTAGTAAACACAAATTGAGCTGCCACCTTATCGTGGTAGGGGAGTTTGAGTGTCCGAATGACCCCAGGAGCTATGTTGTCTGGAGCTTCACGCCCCTGGTACAGTCTCCAAAGGCAAACAGGTCCTGGGCGACGGGCCAGACTAAGAGCAGTTCAGAAGCCTCTATGATGACAAAAAAGATCAAAAGGACCGTTACGTCGCCCAGCATGGCGAAGGCGGGGCCCCACCCTGGAGCCAGGCCCGGGGTTGGGGCCCATATACGAGCGCCTGGTGGCCGGGCCCTGTGACTACGTCTCTTGGCTGGCCTGGGAGCGCCTCGAGGTCCCCCCGGAAGAGCTGGAGGAGGTGTCTGGGGAGAGGGAATTCTGGGCATCCCTGCTTAGACTGTTGCCCCCTCGACCCGGCCCCAGATGAAGTGAAAGACAATGGATGGATGGAAATTGGGATTTTAATAGATTTGGCCCAGTATGTACAGTTTGCTGGGAAAATATCTAATTCTTTAAAAAAAATTAAATGTGGAGTTCTGCAGGGGTCTGTTTTGGGGTCAAAATTATTAATTTCATATATTAGTGACATGTGATGTGTCAAAGATAATGCAGTATATTTTGTTTGCTAATGATACAAGCTTTCTTCATTCAGGAGATAATTTAAAAATATTAGTACAAAGACTATGGTTCAACTCAAAAAATGGTTTGATGCAAACAAATGATCTGTGAATTGGAATAAAACTAAGTTTATGGTATTCACAAAGAGAAAAAAAGGAAGAACATTTTTCATTATGTATTTAAGGTGTTGCGATTGAAAAGGTTTCAGAAATTCATTTTTTTTGGATGTAATAGTGGATGATAAATTAACATGGAAACCACATATTGCTTCTGCAAAAAAAGAAAGGGGTCTAAAAATATTTCTGTATTGAGTAAAGTAAAATATGTATTGGATTATGAAGCAATGGTAATTTTATATTGTTCACTTATTCTGCTATATTTGAGGTATTGTACTGAAGTATGGGCCAACACAAATATGAATAACACAAAATCATTATTTTTATGACAGAAAAGAGCAATAAGAAGAATGTACAATGTTGATTTCAGGGAACATACAAATGAGTTATCAGGATTGTTTAAGTTTACAGAGTTAGTTGAATTAAGGACATTGTTAGTTGTGTTTTAGAGCGAGAAATGGGCTTTTGCCGGCAAATTTGCAGAGA
The DNA here is from genome assembly GCA_029814465.1 of Ostorhinchus cyanosoma. NCBI lineage: Eukaryota > Metazoa > Chordata > Actinopteri > Kurtiformes > Apogonidae > Ostorhinchus > Ostorhinchus cyanosoma. The sequence continues at coordinate 12,024 of JAPTYQ010002031.1, read as the reverse complement.
CTATTTGTTTTAATATAACAGGATGAAAAGCATCGAAGGAGGTGTAAATGTAAACAGCAAAGGGCTAATGTAAAGCAAATGTGTATTTCTGTTGTTGGTGTCAGAATGTGGAATTCTTCGGCAATAGAAGAGAAGAACTGTACAAATTTACTTCAGTTTAAGAGATTGTGTCAGGAGAGAATAGAGAAGCATTATAAAAACATGGAAAGGAACAGTTTTACTTTGTTCATTTTTGTTGACTGTCATGTAAACTGTTTTTACTGCAGTAGCTTTAATGGCAACGTATCTGATGTAAGCAGATGGTTTTGTCATGGTGCATTCCTGTGTTGTCACAGATCCCTCCCTCAAACCAATATTCTTCACCTGCCAACACCACAGCTGAGTCAGCTCTCCATTAGGACTCAATTTAAGTGGCTCCTCTGCTCAGGTGGTGCTGGAACATTCTGCTCCACAACCCATCAGATACAGGCTGTTTGTGAAAGATTATGATACAGGCTGTTAGTGAATTAATTTCAATGACATCACATTAATTACTGTTCTAACATGTGGCCTAAGTTACTCTGTTGAATATATGGAAGTGTACGGATTCATAATGATAATAGTGTCATGCTCTTCATCCTTCAGTCAGACAGTGGAGTGTGTATTAATATATGAAGTAGAGCGTGAAACTATTGTCACTGTGAATCCGAACATTTCCATATATTTAACAGGGTAACTTAGGCCAGATGTTAGAACTGTAATGAATGTGACGTCATTGAAATTACTTCACTAATAGCCTGTATCATAATCTGTTTCTGAACTGGTAGGCGTGGCTACTTCTGTTGGTGGGTGGGACTGATACAAGTGGGTGGGACTGATACTGGAGCAGCTCCACCTTTTGTTCTGCAGCGAGCACCACTTGAGCACCGCCCACACCTATAGCTCCACCCACAGCCTCATCCTCGCTCTTCATTTGTTTGGCAACAACAACACTAGTCTCGCCCGTTTCAACACATCAGACACTTTAAAATCGATCTGTCTGCCTCAGTTAAACAAACAGGCAGAGTTTTATGTAAGGACACGCAGGACACGGGTCTCTTTTCTTCGTGAACCTCGCTGTGGCCGTCATGGCAGCTGCTCCGTTAATCCTGTGTCTGGCTCTGGGCTCAGTCTGCGCCTCCGTGCTGGGGCTCGGTGAAGACTTGGACCGGCCTTTGTTTGGGCCTCCCGGCTCTCCCATTCGGCTTCATGAGTCGGACCCGGGTTTGAAGAAGGCTCTGCAATTCGCTGAAGAGCGCTACAACCGGGGCTCCAACGCCATGCACCTCCGGAGGGTCAGCCGGCTCATTTCAGCCACCAAACAGGTAGGAACTGTCACAGAGGAGGAGCAGCTCTAACACTCTGTCATACGTTACTTTATTGAAAATTCCGAGTTTGGCTGGAGTATACCATGATTTACAACCATTTAATGAAGAACAATGGCTACAGAACTAGTGCATTATTGGTAAACAACAGTGACGCAAGAGGTCAGTAAATGACACCGGAAAATAAGAGCATCAAGTCAACATGCTTAGACGGAGCCATTCCTGTTATAGACGTAGCCGATGGCTCACAATGAAAGAATACAGTCTTATAACGTGTATTTGTTGTTAAATGTGTTTAATAATGCTTACATCACAACACAGGCCGCTTTAGCGTCGCAGTACGCTGCTCACGTGACCGGAAGTCACGCTTTGCCTTTCCCCCTGGTCTTGACAGGGTTCTGCAGAGTGATGCAAAAAGAACCATCCAGATATGTAGGCTGTCAGCATGCATACAACTGTACGGAATTTAAAGGGTAACACAGGCCAGCTTTGATGATTTCATAGCAGTATTATTGTGTCTGTGTCTTAAATTACTGTAGTTTTATCATATGAAATTGCAGGAAGAATAATCCATAACAAATGGTTCTGTGGCACAACATATTCCAATATATGGGTAAAATGAGCATTCCAATAGCTTTACTCTATGATGTTATGGGGCACTTGCAGTTAGAAAAAATATGATACTCCCTGAAGGACAAAGTAGGCTTGTTTTATTCAACATGGCAACAGTTCATTGACTATTATTTTAAAATAACCTGTCATAAATAGGGAAATAACAAAACAAAAAACAAAACTGCACATTTGACATCCTCTGTGTGTGTTTTTTTTTCCCCTTTTGTTAGTTTGTTTTGTCTTCTTTTGTTTGGTGCATATGTTATGTTTGTATTTATTCACTCATCTTCCATTTCCCCTTTTTGGAACTTATAGTATATACATATGCATGTCATTGTACCTTCTTTGAAATGTACTTGTATTTGAAAACCCCCAATAATAATAAACATTCCAGGGGTAAGTAGTGCTCAAGTCCTGATAGAAGTGCCATTCTGACTTACAAAATCAAATAAAAGTTCTTCAGATTTAAAGGAGGTGTAAGTTTCCCAGATCCAGATGTCAAGTATTACCAAACAGAGTTTACAACCAACTCCAAAACTTTTTTTTCAATAAAACTGTCCCACTCATTGGCTTCGATCATATCTATAATTATTCCAAGCTTAGGTCTTATTTTCAGGGTTAGGCTCAATTTGGCTGTCATGTTATAATTTCCAAAACTGGTGTATTTTAATTAAGATACAAGATTGAATTCTTTAGACACACGATGACTCGGCAGTGATGCTTTAATATTACTGTGAGGTACATTCACATTCTCAATTAAAGCCCCTCCAAACATGTCTGTGTTTTGTAGTTTTACTTTATGTTGTATACATGTTGGAACAGAAGAGGATTAGGGCCATTGGAGGAAAAAAAATAAGGTCAAATATATATTTTTATTAGTATGAGAAAAAATGTCAGAATTCTGAGTTTAAAGTCAGAATTCTGACTTTAAACTCAGGATAATAATAATAAAAAAAATATATTAGACTTTAATTAATTTTTTCCCCCAGTGGCTTTAATCCTCTTCCATATGTTTGTATCTACATGTAGTCTCTATAAATGTATTTCACTAGTTGTGACATTATTATCACCAGTTGACAAAACCTCTGTTGAATTAGGTCACGTCACGTACAAGGGGGTGTTTTTTTTCATCTATGCAGATATTATTATAGGTAATGACTCTTTAACACATATTATTTTTAGAAATGTGTTTTAACTTAACATGAATGGATTTTCTTTATAAATTCTTTGATAAATTATAAATTCATTCAAAAGGTCACATTTTGCATGAATAAAAGTGGAAAACATCTAAAGGTGAGATTATTTTTTATAGGCATCGTATCTATTTTGATATATAACAAAACATCGTATTATTATAATCACTTTTGATTGTTTCAACCCCTTGGTTTATAGAATGTTTTATTAATTATTGTGTGTTTGTTTTCGTTGACCTCAGACTGTGCTGATTTTCTTTAAGTCAGGTCTGGAATGATCTTGGTTTTTACTTGATGGTTTTATTTTGTGTTGCTCTGCATTTTCATCTTGTTAAGTCTTTTATCTTAAAAACCACAAATAACAGTCTGATTCCTTCAACTTTCAATTAAGACTAAAAAGGAGCCTTGAAACTGGAGTGAAACAATGACATGACATTTATTGTGAGAACGGCTGATAAAAAGTTTGACCCTGATCCTATTTTTGGGCTCTGATGAAACACCTGTTTGCTTTGATGGTAGTTTCTATACTTCCTTATTTTTGGTCACAAGATTCCATTTATTTGTGGTTCTGTACATCCAACTGGCTCAACTTACTGCAATCTCCTGTACATGAAATACTAAGTATAGAATACAACAAACCCACAGTCATGCATGGGTGGAAATCTTCCATCGATATAAGATACCTTGTCTGTTGGAATGTGACTCATATGTGTGTGTTTGTCTGTTCTACAGCTGGTTAAGGGGATCCGCTACACTATAACGGTGGAACTGAGCAACACTCAGTGTAAGAAATCTGCCATGCTCAGGACATGTGACTTCTATCCCGAGGCACACAAGCTGAAGGTAAAAAAAAAACAGTATAATTCAGCAGAACGCAGGCTAACTTTAACCGCTTCCACCAGTACCTCTGTAATATGTTGTGAGGGCAACGTGCTTGTGCGTGACCTCCGTCGATTTGTTTTTCTCTCTTCATTGCAACAGTTTCCTTCTGTTTGTTCATCTGATCTTGTGACTTGACTTTAACTTTGAGCAACACCATGGACATACCACACATACAATTCCGTTTTTCTTCCTTTGTTCCTTTATCTTTAGATTTTGTAAGAGAACATGTTCGTAATGCAAAACGACCCCTGCAACTTAAGCAGAGAAGAATACCACGATACCTCTGTCTCATTCTGCACTGGGTTCAACAAAATTCAACAGGCTGTTCAACTATCTGTGTGTGTTTTTGTGTTTGTCAGACGGAGGTGTGTGTGTTCGAGGTCTGGGACATTCCCTGGCAGGGCACATCAACTCTGCTCAAACAGAAATGCCAGGTTAAAGGTTGGTCAGCAAACACACTGAAAACATATGCCTTTGTAATGCTCTGGTTACTGTCTTAAAGGGCTCATATTTCTCTAAACCCACTTTTCTTAGTCTGTGCTTCATTTATTTGTGTATTTGGACCCTTATAATTCATACAGTTTGAATTTGAATCCTCCAGGTGCTGCAAAGCTGTCTTGATATTCAGTCCAGATAAAGAGACTAAATATAAATGTAAATACAGATGAACTTGACATTTCATGCTGTTATGGAGACATGGAACCACTTCTACAAGCTTCCATGTTGAGACAGAGTCGTGCAATTGAATGAAATCCTGGTGGTGTCGGACAGAATCTGGTCCGCTTTGGTCAGTCCTGTATTTAACACTCCCTCTTCTCTGAAACTGAGGAGTAAAGGCAGCAGACTTGAATTATGATATGCTGAAATTAATCATGGATTTTTTTGCTCATTGATGCCAAAAACCCAGAACAACAGGCACCATAAATAATTGATAAAAATCTATAAAATATAATAGTATTTTTCTGAAAAATAAACATTATACAGATATAGAAACATGAAAATTCGATTATCTTGCTGTGTTCATTCTATTCATTACAAACACACTCTACCCCAGATCAGTCCAGTCGAATACACCACTTGCAGACGTCGGCTCATAGCTTTTATTTTCCACCTTTTAGTATTCCTAAACTTCGAACACCTAAAACACATCTTGTGGCACATGAAGTGTCAAACATCATCTAAATCAGGAGAAGTCTAAGTTTCATTTGGTGCAATTTTACATTTACATTGTCTGAGAATAAATGAAGATACCATACATTTAAAAAGGGTTATTTTTGCTGTTTAACTAAGACAGAGCTTTTCAAAAGTTAGTTTTTTCTTATTTAATACGTTGAACACCGATGTTTTAGATGTCCAAATGAATTATCTACATCTAACCTTTGCTTAGCAAGTCAGAGTCATTTATTGACTCAAATTAAGATTGAAAAGATGAATTAATTCTACACTATGTTAGGACTTAAACACATTAACTATGGAGCTTCTGCTTCCAAATATATGTGGCAACATTGGAAAGTTGATACATCCACTTTGCTTGATGTTTGACAGCACATGTCTAGGGTTAAAAATCCAAAAGTCATTGAACATCACGTAAAAATACCCATTTTAGCCACTAAAGGTGTTTTGGATCTTTGAGGGTTAAGGTAAAGTAAATTAGTTTTTATTTCCAAACACATGCATGTCGGACTTCTGTTGACCTCAACAGACTGATGTTACATCAGGACACCGGTCAGACTTTTGTAACAGTTGTTATGAAACACTTCTGCTCTCTGACCTTGTCGATAAATGTTGTGTCCAACTTTTCTGGACATTCATCACAATCACAGTGTCATGAGTAACTTAGAAAAGTCATGTCAAAGTCATTATTCAATAAAATCAGCTAAAGTTTGGGAAAAGTCATGGAATTTAATGATGTAAAAACACTGTATAGAATGTTTGAGCGATTATATTACATCTTGGAGGGAGGAGTATTTTTTTTTCTTTGTATATTATTGAGTTGGTGAATTTTTCGCTGCTGTTTGAAAGTCAGTGCCAGACTTTGTCACATTTTTCTGCAGGTCCTTAAAGTCTTAAATCCAGTCATGTGAACTGAGAACATACATACAACGTCCTAGATTGTATGAAATTAGATTTTCTGAAGTTCATGTTCACGTTCAGTCTCTACTGAATGCTAATGTGAACACTACAATGACAGTGTGTGATAAAAGTATTTACTCCCTTTCTGATTACTTGGATTTTTGCATATTTGTTGTGGTTAAATCTTTTAGACCATGACATTAGACAAGGGTAATCTGAGCAAATAAAAATGCAGTTTTTAAATGAGGATTTCATACCTAGCCCTGTGTGAAAAAGTAATTACCCCCTAAACTTAAGAATTGGTTGTGCCCCCCTTTGGCCTTGAGTCTTGTCCATGGCTGTGGAGGGATCTTGGCTCACTCTTCTCTATAGAATTGTTAAAATTCAGCCACACTGGAAGGTTTTTGAGCCTGAATGACCTGTTTACAGTCAGGCCACAGCATCTCAATCAGGTTTTAGTCTGGACTTTGACCAGGCCACTGCAAACCCCTCAGTTTGTTTTTAAAGTTGTTCAGAAGTGGACTTGCTGGTGTGTTTCAGGTCATTGTCCTGCTAAACCTTCAGAGTGGTTCTCAAATCCAGTCCTTGAGGAACCCTATCCTGCATGGGTTGGATATTTCTCATTCCATTGTTATCAGACTTCTGCAGATTTTAATGATGAGCTGATCATTAATTGAGCCAGGTGTTCTGGAAGAGGGAAATATCTAAACGTGCAGATCAGGGGTCCTCGAGGTCCAGATTTGAGAACCACTGTGCTAAAGAACCCTAGTCCACTTGAGGGCCAGACATCCAGGGTTTTCTGGTAGAGCAGAATTCATGGTTCCATCACTAAGGCTACGCTCACACAGCAGCTCTTCATGCACAATTTGGATTTTTTTGGTGAAATCAGATTTTTTTTTTATTTACTCTACTCATTCATATTCCACATTAAATGCGACTGGTTTAATCGTCTTGCAGTGATCAAGTGTGTGATTGAAAGTACACCTCAGAGAACCCTCCAGAAGTCACAGGAAAGTCAGTCATTAATTTCAACAAGAATATGAACGTATGACAACACTTCCTTTTAAATTCTTTTCTCATCAGCTGAACCTCAGATGGAAGAAACCAACAAGGTGGAGGATCTGTCCACTAGTGCACCCATTGAGGTAAAAACAGCAGGTTCATGTCCTCCAGCTGTCCTCCTATTGTACTTGTGCTGTCATTTGTTGTATCACCTGTTTGGTGGTGGTCATCTCTGTCTTCTTTGTGAATGTCAGGAGTCTGTGGAGCTTCTGGGCCAGTTCAAAGAGTTCATGGTTAAATACAACAAGGTGTACAGCAGCCAGGAAGGTGAGTCAGACCCCTGCAGACCTGCTCTGTGTTTACCCTGAAGCCTGGACCCATGTCAGCACACAAGCACCCACTGATGCTGCATAGTGCACCTGGAAGGTCTTCTACAGACTGAGACATTTCAGAGTCTAAGTTCAACAGCAGCCACACTGTGTGACTTGGATCTAATAAACCTGCATAAACCTCACAAATCTAACATTTACTGAATCTCAGGCTACAACAGGTAAATGTAAAGCACAAAGCGTCATCACTGTCAGCACACGTCACTTACCTGCTCTACTGTACTTGTAAACAATAAGCTGATGATCAAGTGGTGTTTGTGTGAAGTCAAACATCCAAAGTCTAGGAGAAGAGAAGAACGGGCACTTAAAGTTATTATTCTCCACAAGACTGGAGGAACTTGTTCTTTCTCCCACGGCTGCCAGAAAAAAACACTGTCATTTTAACCCTCGGCCACACTGGCCCCAGGGTATTGTCCTCAGTTCGGCGTCTGTCCATCCGTCTGTCTGTGTCCGACCACTGGGTGGCAGTAGTAGGTGACCGATGATAAGTCAGGCCCAGGGTTTTCAAGTGCGCGCCTACGTCTAAGATCCCAGTCAATAGTTTGCATATGCAGTCTAGAATTTAGCGTGTCGGGTTGAATCGCAGTTTGTGATTTAGTAAGACTGCCTGCACAAACACAACAGGTGCAAAGTCTTGGAGACCGTCTTATTTAAATGAGGATTTTGTGGGCATCAGCTCAAGTGGAAAAGTAGAGTTTGCTCCAAAGAGTCCTGTAAAAGGGGGGGGGGCTTGTGTTTTTTTTTCTTCCATCATTCCAAAAATGTTCGCACGAGGGTGAAAAATGTGTTTTCTGTATCTTGTTTGATTGTTTCCATGTCTCCTTTTTGCAACAATAACCACTTCCCTGTTTGTGTAATCACCCATCCAAACCGTTGGCCCCTCCCTTTGAGACGAGCTCAATACAGACAGTTTCTATCAGCACAATTGCTTTGGGCTTTGATAAATCACTTTGCGTGTGCTAAATTCATATATTTACATTTTCTCCTCCCAGCACACACTCAATTGCGTCTAAATGCCCCATATTTCAGATTCATTGTGGCAAACGTACTAACTGGATGCAGACGCTATTTTGCACCTTTTGAAAGACTCAACTCTTAGTGCGAACTGTTGGTAAATCAGTTTGTAGATTTTTTTACATGTGCAATGAGTTTGCACATATTTTTATGCACATAAACCTTGAGTAGATCCAGCCTGTTATGTTTTTTTCTTGCAGCCCTGGTTTGGGAGTTCTTCCAGCTCTTTCTCGACACATTATCTGAGCAGACCATGTTTTTGTGTGATTGGTCAGAAGTTTCATGTGGGTGTGCTTAATTTGGAAAAGACTTCCTATGAGCTCTGCACTTGAGTTTCTTATTAAGTATGGAATGTCCTGGACACAACAGACCTTGTTTTTGTTCTTGCCACCTCAAGAAAACCAGCAGATTTCACTGTTCTTGTGGAGTATGGAAAAAGATTTAGTCATGAAAAAGAGGCTGATTCAGAATTCAGATTTTGCGAAGACTGTCATGGTTAGTCTTTTTACTGTAACTAAATAAACTTACACATCTTGTCATTTCATGCTCACGTCATATCAGTTGTTAAGTAGATGTGGGTCGCAGCAGCTTCACACTAGGAGACGCTCAAACTCAATTTCTGATACTGTCAGAATTTTGTCCCAGAACAACTTTGGTGTCAGACAACGGCCGTCTCTAAATCTCTCCAACTGTGATGTGATTTTTTTAGACACTACTAAAAATAGCACTACATTTTATCATCTTTGTGATTAGGTGAGTCAAGCCAGTACCATGAAGTGGAAAAAACCAAAGATTTACTATTCATGCAACTCCTGTTCATAAGAAAGTAATAATAATAAAATGTTTGGATATTGTTATTGATTATAAAAATGCATTCACACCACATCTCATAAAATGTCATTTATGAATGTTCAAAACATAAAGATGAACTTGGCAAAGGTAGTAAAAGACTAGATAAGGAGTGGCTTAGACAGAATGGGTCAGAGTTTGGAGTTTGTTTTAGTTCAGTGTACTAGCTGCAGAGTAAAAGCCCCTGAGAATCCTAAAAGAATAAAAAAAAAAAAAACATGCAAAGAGAGAATGAGCGAGCATTCAAAGGTCACATGTTCGATTACATTCAAGGTCGGGGTCTTGTCAGATACTCTTAGACTGGTTATCCTCTTGAACTTCTAGCTTCTTTGGGTGACACTTAAATACAAATCATGGACTGTGAGATAGTAAACGGTCTGTTCCTGTGTATCATCCTGTGATCATTGACCCTGCAGAGACAGACTGGCGCTTGCAAATCTTCCACGAAAACCTGAAAACAGCAGAGAAGATCCAGTCTTTGGATCAAGGATCAGCTCAGTATGGGGTCACCAAGTTCAGCGACCTAACTGGTACGTGTGTGCGTGTGTGTGTGTGTGCATGCGTGTGTGTGTCCACACGGTCTGTGATCAAATCCATCTTCTGCTTTTCACATCTTTGAAATCTCATGCTACTTGAATGTGTGCTTGTGGTTTTTCTCAGAGGAGGAGTTCCGCTCTTTGTACCTCAACCCCCTGCTGAGTCAGTGGACCCTCCATCGCCCAATGAAACCGGCTCCTCCTGCCAAAGAGCCTGCTCCTGCTAGCTGGGACTGGAGGGATCATGGTGCCGTCAGTTCTGTTAAGAACCAGGTACCGACAGCTGTGGGACAGATTATCATGCAAAACTTAACAAAGTCAACATGTTTTTTCAATGCCCTGTGACTAACAAACACTGTTGTTTCCAAGCATAAACTATAATTAAACCAATCTAATGTATTCCAATGCATTAGGTTTGGCAAGTACACAACATACCTATCAAATACACAACAGTCATCGTCCTAGAGCTCATAAATGCAGGATGGAGCCTTATGCTGCTTCTGCAGCTCACTATGACTCAGCTGGGTTTGGCTGTGTGCAGTGTGTTACCTTTCCACTTCACGTATAGTGTTCCCTTAGCGTGGCTGTTCATCAAAACTTACTGACTGCAGTTTGAAGTGAGGAACAATGGAGGAGGAGGAGAAACTTAAAACCTCTCTACCTTTCTGAAATAAAATATGTTTTGGATGACTATAGTTTAGAATGAAATCTGTAGTGGAGATAGATTCTACTGGCTCCAATGTTTTCTCAAAAGCTTGGCTTAATGTCCTGAGTTGCAACATGATGATACACATACATGCACCAGAGCTGCATATTGGCAAAACTTGCGATATAGGTGTAATGCATTGCGATAAAGAAATGCTAATTTCTTCTACTAAGAAAAATGTTCCTTAACAATGTTAAAATGAGCCAATTGTTTGTATGCTGACTCAATTATGTATAATTTAAGACAAAATACTGTATGACTACAATCAATGACACAGTTCTGTCCAAGAACCTGGTGATGCTCCAACCGTAGACCTTCAGACACAAACACTCAAGTATTTTGTTATTTAATTCCCATATAACAATGTGTAAATAGCATTGATGTATTTCATAATAACAGAAGTGCCAGAGTACGTCCATGTAAGAGCTTTAACAGAGCATTTTTCCATTGTTTGCCTGGTTTGGTAAATGCTGCATAAAAAAATTAAATCTTGAAATATAAGTGTTCAGGCTTTGCCCAAAGTTGTGCTCTGAAAATAATCGCATCTTTTCAACATTAACATTCAACCAGCAGCAGTCGCATTACTTCAGTTTTTTTTGCCAGAAAAAGTGGTGTTAGAGTGGTAGAGAAAACCACTCTGGTACCCCATGGTGTGTAAAACAGAAAGTTAATGAAAAACAAAGAAAAGAACTGATTGCACGTCTTCGCGATGTGAATATGGCACACTCCGTTAACACGATAATATTTTTTCAATATATTGAGCACCCTTTACTTACACAGTGACGATTCTATAGTCATGGAAAAAATGATTAGACCACCCTTGTTTTCTTCAATTTCTTGTTCATTTTAAATCCTGATCCAATTGAAGGTATATTTGTTTGGACAATTATAATGAGAACAACAAAAATAGTTCATAGTAGTTGAATTTAGAGCTGATGTCTATCCATTGAAGATGTTTTCTTAATAATAACCTAAATCACTTCAGTTCTTCCATCAATATCTTTGTCATTGTTCTGACAAAAACAGTGCTTTGACTCATCCCATGTTTTCTTTTCTTTCTATTTTAATCACATGATCCACACAGGAGTTAGGACTGGATTATAACCATTTTTTTGATGATCTAATAATTTTTTCCGCAACTGTATATTGACCAGTCTGTGATCTGAGATAGCACATAACAGTGACTCGCTTGGAACCTTGATGAAGATGGTATTAGAAATAGTGTGTGATAGAATGTGGTGGTCCTTACTGTCACACAGTGGAAACATGGAAAAAGCTTAACTGAGTTCAGGTGAGTTGAGCTGATAGCGTCCGTGGAAAAGCAGCGTTAGTGCAGGACCTGGCCTGTTCTGGCCTCATACCTCTGCTCCGTCTTCACTTCAGGTGTTCAGTGATGGTATCAAAACAGCAGACAACCCCCCCCCC